>JALMLS010000078.1:0-90060 GCA_038496445.1 Trichosphaerium sp. ATCC 40318
AACACGTGATAAAAAGAGATAAGAAATAGATTATGAGCGGTTAATAAATTTTTTATTTCACGCGCTCGCGTTTTAGGTTTGTTGGCTTACTAAATTACAGATTATACAGCATACTCGCGAACAAGACTACACAAGTATTGATGTGTGTTTGGATTATTGATATTTTTTCATCTCTTCCAGGTAGTACGCAAGAGTGCATCTACAACAAATCATCAAAAAAAAAAAAAGGAGTTGAATAAAAATAACAAAACGAAATTTCAAAATATTCATTTAAGCTAAAACACGTAGTCGTTACGCTCTGCGTAGTGCGTTTTTAATAAAAAATAAAGAATCAACTACGCGTATAAAACGCGTAGATAAGTGTCTTTGTCTTTTGACACGTACGCGATTTTATCGAACTCTGGGTATGCGATAACAGTGTTTAGGAACTTGACGTCACTTATATATAGACAGATGCTCTCTATGCGCTTATCTGTCTTTGGACTTATCAAACCAGTTAATATCTTACGTATACCAATACTGAACTCTCCAATAAGCTCTGAAACCCTCTCAACTCTTTTTCCTTTTAATGTATTCGTCTTGTACCCATTACGCACAGAAGCACATATACGTCTAAAACCCGATACAAGGGAGTTAAACGAGTCGTCTGTCAACTTTTTATCTTCATAAAGCATTAAAACCTACACAGCATGGTGAATACGATAGACAAGTTATAATAGATTAATGAGAGGTATATGAGTTTCTTCAGAAATCAATTCTGCTTTAGTAAAAGGCATTTTCTGATAACTGACTGTAAAAAGTGAAAAAAAAAAAGTTCGGGGTATTTGTACCTTTACAGCAATTTTAATAATGTCTTTTTTCAATGTTTTGGCAAACTTAGGGTTGTTTTCACGTCCTACCATAATTTTGACAGTGTTCAGCAAGTCTAACGTTTCTTTGTCGACAAATTTATAAATGAGCTGTTTTCCAAGAGAGGATGAAGCAGCAGCTGATGCCATGCCCTTTTTTTTGCGATACATCCAGCTCCCTTTACCCTTTTTTTCTGGCTCTTCGTCTGATATATCGAAGTCTGCGTCGTCTATGTCATCTAACGTGTCTCTCTGTGCGTATTTTACAAAAACTGTGCTGATCTCTGTACAACGTACCTCTTCTTTACCATTAGACTTTTTACCCTTCTTAGAGCCTTTTCGCGAGCGTTTTGGCGTTTTTTTTACTGGTACCTCCTCTGCGCTGTCTTTTTCCATTTGTAATGTCTGTATTTATGTAACGGACGTTTGATGCCTGTTTTTAAAAAAGGAAGTGCTTTTCAACGACATTCTTGTTATGTACTATACAGCTCCAAAATCTGCATAATAACGTTATATTACGTTATATTTAAAGTTGATTTTAACATTTAATGTACTAGCGCACCAGTTAATGCGATGATTCACAACTAACGCAGACTATACGTTCGCTAGTATAAATAGATACGTTGTATGGTGTCATGATGTCCATGACGGGGTTTTAAATCGTGTCGTCATTTCTTGCCATCTTATTTCCGCTTTACGAGTATTTAAGTATACATTATGGACAGCAAGAGTATGTATGTATTTATTTATGGCGTTTAGAGATCGTTTCTAGGTGGTCTTTTTCTTCTTCTTTTTGGACCAGTAACTGCGAATCGAGAAGTCCACAAACAACCAAAACAATGTCTGTATGTATACAAAGTATACTACAGTAACTCGCCATGGGAACGCACATTCTATACAGACTGTTAAAAGTGTGTCACAATCAAAACAAGCGGAGAATCAAAGATTTTTTTGTTTTCTCGATAAGAAGCCGTTCATTTTCACTCAAAGTAGTTCAAGGCGCGCAGTCTTCGCGTATAGACCGCGATTAACGTAGATTTGTATTGTTTCACTTTGTGAAGGTGAAGGACGTACTGAAGTATAATAACCAGAAGGCTTGTGCGTTCATTAAGATGAATTGAAGCAATTGCATGTATGTCAAGTACTATTGAAGAAAAAAAAATCAGTCAGTACGTCATACAAACCAAAAAAAAAAAAAAAGTCAACAAAAAAAGTCTCACTTGTTTCCACCAGACACGGTATCCCAATGTAGATAAAAAGTAGTAATAATACATTGCAAGATGTACGAGAGAATTTAGAACAACCTAAATGAGACAGGTAAGTCAAAACAAACCGAGAAATTGGAAAAAACTTGTCACAAACAAAAAAGAAAAATAAATAATTTGAAGATTTTGAAAACCAGAAAAAAAAAAAAAAAACTTGTCACAAAGTTTCTCTTCTGTACCGTACCGTTAGGTAAATATCGCCATCAAAACCGACATTAACGTTAACCCAGTATACAAAGAAGATTGTGAGATGGTGATAAACATGTAAAAATGTAAGTTGTTGCCACTTTTGACCCAATACAATGAGTATAGTGTCTAGAAAGTCAAAAACCTATAAAACGTCTTGTCAGAAGTTAAGAAAAAATGAATAGTCATCAAAAATGAATCTATTTGACATAGAATAGCCTTTCTTACGTCTTTAGTGCATTTTCTAAGCGTAGAAACGATAAAAAACGTTCGTTTACGTACCTTGGAAAGATAAAAAACCCATAAAACAGTTGCGATGCGTTTAGAGCCTTGTTCGAATGTATTGCACACAACATTAAAGTTATTGATAACAGCTTGTCTGATTGCTTCTCCACACATGTATGCGCATAGAAATACTTGCAATAGATTATAAACAAGCTTGGTAACCTTAAACCACCCTTGGTTCCCAGCTGGTGAAAGACCAAGTGTTTTTACGATCGTAGGGCCAATCAACACAAATACAGCGTACGCTACGCAAGATATAACCATAAACGAAGCGGAAGTGCCAGTCCATCCTTTTGTTACAGGATTTGATATGTCTGGTGCTAAGAAGGTAAGGACTTGCTGTCCGTATTCCTCAAGCGTTTCCATGGCGCGATTTGTACGAGAAAATGACGAAAAAAATGAAAAAAATTACTAATTCGTTCCCAAGTCGCAAAGTTTAACAATTTACATTAAAAACCGTTTAGATGTATTTCAACTAGCGAAAAATGACGCTAAACGCTTTTTGTTTCACAAAACAAACACACTCGAGTGATTTTTTATAAATCTTAAGTTTAATTGCTGTTTCATTACTCTATTCTTCTTTTTTGATATGTTTTAAGGGTGTTTTAGCGGTTTATATGTATTTCTGTGGTATTCCTTTTTTTCCCAAATACATTTCTCTCTATTTTGGCTGTGGCTTCTCTTAACGCTTCATTTTCGCTGGTGAATTAGTTTATGACTACGTTTAGTTGTATTTTATTGGTTTTAAGGTATAACACGTGCCTAGAGAAACCAAGCGGCACGTGAGTCCAGTTTTCCTTTTTTGCTTAAAACGCTCAAACAAAGATCGCTTTTTTTTGGATGGTGGATACCTTTGACGTTTAAATGGATTCTCTATTTCTTTCATAGTCATCTGTGATGCTCTACTGCGCTGTAGGCCACAAACAATCTTACTTTAGATTTTATGAAGTTGGTTTTTTTGGAGTTGTCTCGTGGCTTCCTGGACCAAGTTTTTTCGCTTTTAGTGAGCGTTTCGTTGGGCATGATAGTTGCTTTGGATTTTTTGTGAGTTGTGAGTGAAGATTTGGCGGAGGTAGTGAGATAAGGATATCATTTTAATTTTGTTTTTTTGGGTTCACTTTACAAAGTTATTTCATCAGTTCTTACTGTTGTCATTAGTGCAGCTACAGGTTCTTTTATGTTATCCTCACAAAATGATACCTTCGCTTCTGCATGGAAGCTACCAAAAGCAGGAATCAGCATTGAATGAAAAGGAAGAGACCATTTCCCGAGTGTTTGATTATCAACTTTTACAGTTAATTCGTTTCCAAGCTGCATGAATCCAATGATAGATCCGTTATCAGGTTGCTCTAATGTTTTATTAATACTCAAACATCTTATCTTATCTGTATGAACAACTTGTTCTCCTGTATTAGGCTTATTCTTCAGATAGACACCGAAAGTCGATAAAGGAAAAGAAAGAGTTAAGGCATCTTGTAACTTATCGGCGAAGATGAACCCTACTCTATCGCTGTATCCGAAACACTTTTCTATCTTAAAATACCATAGACTAGCTGCTTCTGTTGCTATTGCAATACTCCAACCTTGACATAATCGCGTTGCTGATGTCCTTTCTTCGCTTATTTTAAAATCGCATGAAACTCTTGAGTCGAATGTTATTTTAGCGATAATGTTGATCTTTGATAACAGTCCGGGTAGTTTATAGAATGTAGCTTCTATACGTATTTGCTGTAGTTCATAAGGTGTATATTTTGTATGATTGAATGTTTTGTAACGGAGGTAGTCTAGTATAGCGCCAAAGTAATCAGGTTTACGCTGAATCAATATATCTTCTTCTTTTTGCTTTTTACGAAAAAGAATGTCAGTCGGTTCATAACACGTGATTTTGAAAAACGTTTTTACGTTTTTTTTGAAATTATTAAATATTACGGCGTAGTTAGAGAAGGAATATTAAGGAAGAGATGGTGATGATGGACGTACAGCGAATTGCCAATCTTCAAGCAGTGAAATAAAAAAACTGTTTTTTTCTGCCAGTAGGTTGGCTTCTAATGTTTCGAATACCTTTCCGCCAACGTTTATACATATACGACGCCCAACGCACATTTTTTTAGCCAAAGCATCCCGATCTTTTTTTAATATTTGTTCCTCCTCTAGCTCAGTTATACGCCGTTCTATCCTTTTTAGAACGTCTTTTAAGTTAATATTATACTGAGCTATATCCGCCTCTAGTCCATCTCCTTCTGGTACCACTGGTGCCTTTGGTGCCTTTGGTGCCTTTGTTTTGGGTTCTTTACCGTCAAATGATAAATCTAGATTACCGTTGTGGCGTCTAAGCTTTCTTGGCTTCCACGAGTTGTTGGCCATAGTATGCACTAAACGGGGATGTAATTTAAAAAGTGTACTACTTTTAAGTTTGTTTTTTTTTTATTGTTTTTATCTTCTTTCTTACGAGTGGTTTGAAAACAGAAGGTTGTCACGTGCAATTGCTGTTGGTGAAATTGTAAGAAATTGAATGCCAACAATAGCTGTATAGCTCACCTTAACTATAGTGTATAGCATGCGAGGGAGAACTGATATCCCGTACATTAGATTTCTAGAAATGTTATGTTCTTTTTGCGCACGTTGTGATTATTTTCTCATTTGTAGATTGACTGACTGTTTACAAATCTATTCGTAATGACATGTTTGGTACATGCAACAGTTTCTTTTTTGCGAATGTAATCGTATCAAAATGTTCAAACCCAGAGACAGACCAAAGAGAGTAAAAGAGCTAACCGACAAACTAACTGCTAAGATATTATAACGCAACATTATCCTTTTTTTCTGGTTTCTAAAACCCGTCTCGTGTTTATTCTTTTGACGTGAATACTACATGAACTTTGCTACTTACATTGAAGTTGAAAACACTCTTATAATTGGTGTAGTTGGCGTTTTACAAGAAGAACCATTTCGAAGGTTCTGGTTTCCTTGTTTGTAAAGCAGCATCTATCGCTGGTTACACAATATATGTATTTCTCTAGCTCAAGCTACCAGTTTCGGTTACAAAGTAGCTCTTCCAACAAAAGTTGGTGCTTTGTTAGAGACACTTAAGAAAGATCCTGTATGCGAAAAAGCACATGAAGATTTCTGCTGCCAACTTTCAATAACTAATGTATTGATTTGTTATACTTGACTTGTTAACTCACTTTTCTATATGCACTTACAACTTTGATGCCTTCATCTATTATTAAAACATCGGTCACTTATTTTGATAGTGTGAACGCCTTTTATAAACGCCTACCAATGCCTTCCTGTTAAGGATGAACGCAGATTAATTTAATGAACACCTGCCAACATCTTCAAACTTGAATCGGTTACATCCATGTGCAATAAATCTATCTCATGTACGCCCGCCGAAGCCTTCAAAGCTGAATCCTGTTTGCAAAATGGTTAGGCTTTCAATGTCTAAATGTAGCCACAAGAACATAAAAAATGCTTTTGCACACCTGACAGCAGTACACGGACATGTGCTACAGTTATTTTACTAATTATTTAAACAATGTATTTTGATACTACATAGTTATTTTGTGTGCACCATGTAACACCTTGATACCCTTTTGCGTAATAAACTTACAACATTTTAAATCAATTTTATGTACACCTACCAAAGCCTTCAAACCTTCATCTGTTATAAATGTACATTCTAAATAAATCTCATGTGCACCCATCAGTGCCTTTAAACCCTCATCTGTTACATCTGTGTATGATAAATCAATCACGTGTACACCTGCCAAAAATGCTATACCTTCATCAGTTATTGATTTACAATCACATAAGTTGATCTCATGTACACCGGCCAACGCTTTCACTCCTTCATCACTTACTTTTGTCTTTGATAAATTGATCACGTGTACACCAGCCAATGCTTTAACTCCTTCATCTGTTACTTTTGTTTCAGATAAATTGATCACGTGCACACCTGCCAATGCCTTGATACCTTTGACTGTTATCTGACAACATCTCTTTAAGTTGATAGTATGAGCACCTGCAAGAAGTTGCAGATGCTTGTCCTTTCTGTGCTCTTTAAAGTATCGACTAGAAGAGATTGTGGTATTCTTCAGCAAAGGACTTCCTGAAAGGATTTTCGCTTCACTTTCGGTGTTGCAAATATTTCGCCATATCCGATGAGGTTATGGACGATATCACGTAATAAGTGGCAAGTCTGTGCTGAGCGCAGTGTAAACGTTCCTTTGAGAATATGGGCGATTACTTCAACTGGGAGTGCTACAAGCTCAGTTGCAGTATTTTCCATCTGTTCTACAATTATTTTCCTAATTATTGCAGCCTTGCTTTTATTGGTGCTCCACCAATTCTGTCGTTTAGGATAAAAACTGAAGCGGTAAATGTATCGTCAACCTTGTTCTTAGCATTTAAGCTACAGTAGTTTAGTGGACTTAGCGTATCTCCTTTCAACAACAATAGAATGAAAGCTAAATCAGCCATGGACCATTCACAAGTGTTAAACAAACAAAGAATTAACAAGGGTAGCGTTTCAATGGAGTTTAAAGATAAAACACAGACTATTGAGCTGTTAGATGTTCCAACAGAGGTTCTAGCTCATTTACTCACTTTTATACTTGTCAGGGATAGATTCGCTATATCTCTCAGCTGCAGACGACTATCAGATATTATACATCATTGTGTTGGATATGAACGTATCTATGTTAACGCTGAAGCATGTTCTCAGCTTTCTGGAAGCCCTCTTCTTAAAAATACAGAAATATCTTTCCAGTTTTTCCAAGAAGCAACAGATAAAGATATTTCTCTTCTATCAGGTGTTCGTTATCTTTACCTTTTTAGAAACAATAAAATAACAGATGAAGGTATAAAGGCTATTGCTGGAGTATCTCACTTGGAGATTGATAATTGTACTGGCATTACAGACGTGGGAATAATGTCAGTTGCAAAACACCTTAAGTATATTGACTTAAGTTGTTGTGAAGGCATCACAGAGTTAGGTATTAAGTCGCTTGCTGGAGTACCACATGTGCGTATACCTTACTTTAAAGTCACAGATGATGTATTATCTATGTTGTCTGGAGTGCACACTATAGACTTAAGTGGTTGTGAGGTTATGACAGATGAAGGTATTTCATCACTAGCTGGCGTTTATTCAATAAGTTTGAGGTGCACAGAAGTGACAGATTCAGGTGTTTCAGCATTATCTGGTGTACATACAATAGACTTATCTTATTGTAGATGCATAACAATAGCATGTATGAAGAGTATTTCAAGTGCACATACAGTAGGTCTATCACATACAAGTGTAACGGATGATTGGCTTCCTCATCTTTCTGGTGTTAAGGTGTTGTTTTTGAATCATTGCTATTCTATCACAGGAAAAACTTTTGAAGCTTTAACTGGTATAGAAGAAATAGAGCTTTCTTTTTGTGGTTGTATCGTGAATGGAGAATGTATGAAATATCTTTCAGGGGCAAGAAAAGTTGATCTATCATTCACAAATGCAACAGATGATTGGCTTGCTCCACTTACAGGCGTTATAGACATAGACCTTAGTGGTTGTACACATATTACAGATAAAGGTTTCAAATCCTTAAGGAATAACAGTATTTAGACACTAATGAAGGCGTCTTTTTGTAGTTAAACTTGCATTGATTTTTATTTCTTTCACTACAATACTGGTGTTAATGCACATTCCACAATGCCTACAATGTAGTGGATTAAGAGTGAATCAACACTCTTTTGTTCACATTCATCTATGGTAAGGTGCTTTATGCCTTCATCTGTTACCTTCGAACACCCAAAAAGATAAAGTTTTACACTGTTTTAAATTGCAAGTGAAAAAAATCTATGCATACAGATCCCACGTGATTAAAAAAAACACTTCTTTATTACATGTTTGATACCTAGTGGCGTTTACAAAGCCTATGGTAATGTCGTTTTACTGTTTTGAATTGCTGTCTGAGCTTTGCACTGTATAAACCTGTTGATGGAATGAGAGCGCTACTACCACAGTAGGTAGGCGCTAATTTTAGCGCTAGTAAACTTACACGTGTACAAATATAGTTGGTTATTATCACGTCAAACAGTGTTTGAGTCTATTCATACCAAGCCGATCGATCGTACCTTTTCTTATTCGCTTTTAGCTATCTGATGACTTCTATGGCATGAATCCATGATGTGTTGTCTTTGTGTTTTACGAAGTGGTTGTACAAGAGTTTGATTGTAAGCAGATTTGCCTACACCACCAACTCCGAATACAATAATTTTGTAGTCAATCATGATGTTGTGTTTTGGTTTAAAACAGGCATTCAAAGAAGAAATTATTTTTGGTCGGTCTTTTTCTGAACGAGTTTTATTTATAAATTGGAAAACACAGATTGTGCACCGCCCGGAGATCATTATCTCACGGGAATAAACAAGATAACCTCTCCTCTTCCGTATTCCTTGGATAAAAAACCTCCCACATAAACACGTGTATCTGTATCGGAGGTCATTACATCTTCTCAAGCATACTCTATAAAATGGAGTCAAACAGCGCATTCTTTAATGAGATTCCCATAGAGATTATTGTTCTTATTCTACAGTTTGTTTCCGTGTTAGACATTCATACAGTCGTTGTACGTACATCAAAATTTGTATCTAGTATCATCAAACGCCACTTGGGAAACATTAAAAGGGAGTTCATTGTGTTAAAGAAGAGAACGGAGCTGAAAAGGCTGTTTGAGGAAGCTCCATTTCTGATAAAGATAAAGACAATTTGTATTCATTTCGAAATCAGAAAAACAGATGATTTGAAGTACCTTCAAGGTGCTTATGCATTAGAACTGTACAAAGAAGTTAATAGCAATGTTGATTTTACAAACTTTAAGGTTATTGATAGTATAGACTTTGCTAGTTATTGCAAAGTGACTGATGATCATCTTAGACAACTTGCTGGGATACATAAAATAAGTTGTCGTAGATCACATGATATCATAGATGGGATTAAAGCATTGGCCGGTGTTCATACAATTAATATTTCATGGACAAACGTTACAGATGATGGTGTGAAAGCATTGGCTGGTGTTCATACAATTGATTTAAGCGGTTGTAAAGGTATTACAGATGAAGGTGTCAAGGCTTTAGCAGGTGTTCATGAAATAAGGTTAGAGCATTGTGACGGTATTACAGATGAAGGTATTAAAGCCCTGGCTGATGCTCATACAATTGATTTAAGCCGTTGCCAATATATTACAGATGAAGGTATTAAAGCCCTGGCTGGTGTTCATACAATTGATTTAAGCCGTTGCCGATATATTACAGATGAAGGTATCAAGGCTTTGGCTGGTGTTCATACAATTGCTTTAAGTGGTTGTAAGATTACTGATGAAGGTGTTAGAGCATTAGCTGGCGTTCACAACATAAAGTTACGTGCCTGCAAAGGTGTAACTGACGAAGGTGTAAAAGCATTATCTGGTGTTGGTACAATTGATCTCTCATGGACAGAAGTTACAGATGAAGGAATTAAGGCTTTAACTCACGTTCACGAAATAAGGTTAGAGCGTTGTGACGTTACAGATGAAGGTATTAAAGCCTTGGCTGGTGTTCATACAATTAATCTTTCAAGGACAAGCGTCACAGATGATGGTGTGAAAGCCTTGGTTGGTGTCCACACTATTGATTTAAGCCATTGTTATGGTATTACAGATGAAGGTATTAAGGCTTTAGCAGGTGTTCACGAAATAAGGTTAGAGGATTGTAACGGTATTACAAATGAAGGTATGAAAGCTTTGGCTGGTGTTCATTCAATTACTTTATGCGATAATAGGCAAATTACAAATGAAGGTGTTAGAGCATTGGCTGGTGCTCATATAATTGACTTACGCAGTTGTTACGGTGTTGACGCATTAAGGAAGCAGAATCGCTTTTTGTACACTTTCAGACATTCCAAAATTTTTGAAAAATTATTTTTGTAAAAAAGTTGCTTTTACTGCCGGTACTTTTCCTCGGCACAGCATAAACGAATTGCAAAATGGATAATAAAAGTATAAGTATAGCATCCTAGCTACAAGTTAAAAATATCAATTAAAGTTTAAGATGATTCTGAGGTGAGTAAAAACGTCTCAAAGATAAAGATTCTCGAAGTCTTGTGTCTTGCTAAAATCAACTAATTTTTTGCAAGTACAACGTTAGTAGTCGCAGCTTTAGCTGCTAAAAACCTTAAACATACAACCAGCTATACCTGTAAACTCTCAACTCTAGTTTAGGCGATACATCGCCCTTTGAGTGGCTCAGACTTGTTAATTGATGACATTTTCAAATGTACAAACATGCAAAGTATGCAAAACGAAAGCTCACACGTGCTAAATCGGGTGTATATATGTAAGCTTTGCATGCCAAAAAACAATTGCACAGTGGCAGTATGGTTAAAGTAGTTAACATGGATCTGGTCTTACTTATCGGTTGTTTGAGTAGAACACTATCTAATCATGTGTTGCAGCTGTATAAATTTCTTTCAATACAAGTCAACTACTTTCGGGACAACTTTAGGATTGGTTCTAGTTTGCTATTCTTTGCCTGAAGTGGTGTCGGAGACGCATTGAAAAAGAAAGGTATGTTGTGAATTGCCTTGGAAAAAATACTGTGCCTCCATGCTGGAAAGAAAAGTTGTTATAACTGCTTGCCTTAGCAAGGTTGTCTTTTTTTTTTTATTTGCTTTTGAAAAATTTATTAAGGCATAGGTTGGGTACTATTGCTCGGTATTACTGGCGTTTCTCCTTTCTTGGGAATTAAAAATACCATAAGATTAACAAAAATTAGTCCAATAACAAGACCAAGCTCTAGAAGTCAAGGTGTAAATACAAACACAAAAGGAAAAAATCTTTAAATAGCTTTTTTTTTTTGACGATCGGTAGACAAGTAGAGTTGAGTGCTTCATTCTAAACTACTTGGGAGACGTTATGAACAATTATTACGTACGTAAAAATGTAGACATTATTAAAAATGCTCTTTTCTTATGGGCTCCTGATGCTCTTAAACTCTAAAGAAGCAAGTTAGTTTTAAGAAAGTTATCAGAAATGTTGTGGTCCGTACATAAAAAACTGATAGAGGTCCGGTGTATCCTGCAGATAATCCAAATATACCCATTGCAATACCGAGAACTATATCTTGAGCCCATTTCATCCATACATAAGCGTAAAGTACTGATAGACATTAATGGACAAAACGTTTTTTTTGAAAATAATTTAAAATCTTTAAGGTTCCTTCAGTACCTGGTAAGAAAGCTAGTCGGAATATTACAAATGCGAGAAATATAAATTTGTTACTATTAAAAATATCACCAACGAGAAAAAGTTGCCTAGATACCATCAATACGTGTGCGAGTAAAAAGTTTAAATCACAAATATTTTATGAAAATTCAAATAATTTCAACAAAAAGAGGTACCTTCCAATGAACTCCGTGAAAAGGAAAATCTGTAGCAGTAAAAAGGAATATTGAGCAAAATCATAACTTGATACAACCATAGAAAATAAACCCATCGTATTAGAAACATGAAATGTTGACATGAACATAATAGAAACAGGAACTAAAATAATATAAAATAAAGCCATATAAGATTTCTTGTCTTCTTTGACTTTCTGTCTATGCCCACCAATCTTTCCCAGCTGCCTATATCATAAATCTATAAGAAAAACAACATGATAACAAATATCACGTGTAAAGAAATCGTGAATTTTAACGACAACAACAAGCGAAAAAGCTTAAAGAAAATGTGACCCAAAAGATGTAATAACTCTGATCCACTATCACGTGATAACGTAAAAAAGATACATGATTTTTTTTTCTTCAATCACGTGATTTCGTACTTTTTTTTCTGAATGCTAAACTCGGCAATCTCGCTGAACATGAGGATCACGTATGTTACTAATCCAAGCGAAGTAATACCAGCAGATATCCAGTAATAAATCTTGCTTCTCGACTTCGATTGATCATCAAAAAGCTCAACAGACAAGTATATTATTAGAGCAACAACAGCAGATGCTGCATTGCCGATAACAGCTATTGGAAGAGCTACACCAGGGAACACCACAGCGAGAGTAGCAATCGTGCCATATCCAATACCACTGAATAAACCATTAATTCCGATAATTCTACAGCTGAGTGTCAGTATTTTTTAATCGATTAGAGTTTCATTCTCGTACACTAGTAACATAGGTACGTCATTGGCGAAAGGTAAAGCGATAAGAGTTCCAACTTGTGCAACATAGCATATCGTCATTCGGAAAGCCTTTGAAATAATCAAAAAAACTTGTGTTGTCATGGAATGACGTACATTGCTCAATTTAATACCAACTACACGGTCTATATCATTATCCAGAACACTTTGAAGTATAAATGCGAATACAGCGGGTACCTGGTGAGCTATTTTAATTAGTCTCTTTGAGGGTTTTTTTGACAGGTTTTTTTTTTTTTGGACTTTTGATGTACCTGCGACAACTGCAGGGAAAACCCTTGGTCCAAAGTTTACAGTGAAAAACACTAAATAATTACACGTTACAATAACAATAATATATGGTTAATTCTATTTTGAGTCGTACCAATAGCGTCACGAATAGCAGAAAAGCTCATCGCATTTGTAAGCTTTTTTTGAACAAATTTAATTAGTTTCGCGCTAGGATTGACGAAAACGCGCAGAGGATAGCTGTGTGACGTACTCCAAGAATAAAAAATAGGACATAGCCGTAATAAACTTGATTTGCGTTTGAATAATCACCCCAGCTCTTATACGATACGTCGTTCTTTCCTGGCTTTGATTTCAAGTTTTCTAACGCACGTGTCAAAAAAAAAAACTTCAAAGCGAAAAGATTGTTTATATACGGGCCGCAGCAAGGTCCTCCATTGTACAAAGTTGTTATACTACGAAGCGTTTGTTGTTGAAGCGCTATGTTATCGGGGTTTTTGGCATTTGGGTAGACTTAGTCACGTTTCACTAAAACAAAGCCAACAAGTCAAAAAACCCTCACCTTTGTACTGGTTGTGCTTGGATGTGTTTATTTGGACGCAAAAAACTCATGACGTTTTCTGACGTTTGAGCTGAAAAACCCAAAGAGGTTTTTAGGGAACAGTACATCGAGACGAAACGTTAGGTAGACACTGAAGATGAAATTTTACCAAAACGAATTCTGTTTTATTTAACATTTCAAAATACAGATTCACCTTGGCATTGTAATCTCTAAGATTCCTCTTTTTCTATGAGTCCTACTCTTTCCTCTTCATCTTCATATTTCTTCTTCCATTTATTACGATCATTCTTTGCAGCTTTAATCAGTTTTTTAAGTCTATTCGAAACAACATATTAGTCAAGGTTATAAGTCTTCAGAAAACGGAAAATAACACAAAGACAAACACAGAGTTTTCTGATTTTCTGGTGGCGTACTCATCAAGTCGTGTGCTTGCGTCTTCTATCAGCTTTCTGACATCAGTGGTTGCTATAGATCCTGTACTCATGAATGTTCCTGATGTTGTATTTGTTGTGTTAGGCTGAACAGGCGTAGCAATAGCTGTTGATTCCATTGAGATACCCTCACCAGTGCGATTCATGTCTGTTTTGTTACCGAAAAATATGTATTGCAATATACAAGCAAGTAGTGTGAACGCTATAATGGTCGAAAAACATCAAAACAAAGAAGTTTAAAGGGTGATAAAAATAAAACCAAAAAAAAATGGAATTCACGTGTTTCTTTTGTGCGTTCACGTGATTTTTTTTAAATCCTGGTACGTACCTACTGAGCATATGATACCCAAGGATGAAATTATGTAAACTAGCGTCACTACATCACGACCAAAGTCACCGAGGCTGATTCTTACAGCGATGATTATAATGAAGAAACTGCCAATGATATATATTGATACAGCTATAACTTTTGTATGTTGGCGGCAACAGCACGCCATATCTTTAACAAAATACGCGAATATGAATCCAATAACTATCATAAGAACCTGGATAAAGAGTTAAGTCGGAAAAATGTGGTTAAGTTTTTCGCACCTTTTCTATTGCGAATATAATAGTAAACACTGTTTCAGTGGTTTCATTGCCATCGCATATGATGTATGACTTTGATAGATCAAAGTCATCTGGAGATTGTTTAACACTCTTTAGGTTGTTTATAGTCGAATGCAGTATTAGAATGACAGAGTCAATGACTACAAGGCCGAGGACAATAACAACAATTGACATAGGTCTAAAACAATTCAAAAAAAAATTAATCGAAAAAATTGATTTTGTTGAAATCCTTACCGCACTCTAACACTGTTATCCTTATTCTTATGACCGATAACAATCAATAAAGCCTTTGCAAAGAAAGACCTGTGTTAAGTGAGTGTACTGTTACTTGCTTGTGTTAAGCAAAAAGGAGTACCCAAAAAACATTGTGAATCCAATATGAAATAGGAACAGTGAAACGTGGCACGCTGCTGATTGGTCTATTGAAGGTGCCCAAAAAACATTTGTAGTCCTACACAGAATAAATACTTGTTACAAAGGAAAACCCCTACGTGAATATGATTGCTCCGATTGAAATCAAAACGTGTAACAAAGGTATTGGCCGAGAAGCTTTCTAAAGAAAAAAACAACGTTAAAATTGAAGACAAAGCTATAACATCATCACGTGATGTGCACCACTAGATTGTATATCACGTGATATTTTGCAAGGAACAAAATTGATTGACATAAAATAATCACGTTCACGTGCAACCACGTGATTTATAAAGGAACAAAAGAGCATAGAAAAATGTTGGTACCTTCTCTTCAATGGTGATATACACGGCGAATACCACAGACATTAAAATAACTATCAAAGCAATAACAGTAATGACAATCTCTCCAAACGGGTTTTTACGCCATTCAAGGTTTTCTGATCTGTCTTTAAAAGGTACAATAGGATAAATCATCGATACTACAGTGGAGGCTAAATAGTGCTTTAGAGAAATAAACATGTTTTGAACTAAGTTAATCACCTTCTATCGGACCAAGTATCTCCATGTATTCTTCTCCTTCGTAATTTCCATCGCGGTTTTGTACCTGAGAGAAGTACGGTCTCCATTTTTGTGCGTGTGTTATATCCCATGAATAGTCTCCATTGAAAGTACTAAATGATGTTAACTAAACTGCTCAAATCGAAAAAAACGCCAAACTTAGTCTTTCAAAATGAACGCATCAAAAAAAGGCGTACACAAATTTACTTCGAAATAGTGTATCTCTGATTTTCTTGTGATCCAGCGAATCAAGAGCCTTAAACAGCATCAGCGTAGAAAAGTAAAAAAAAAAGGTGCAAAAAAAAAAGTGGAGAGACTTAATTGTGGGCTTTGTTTGTTCGTTGAAAACTCACTTCTATTGTTTGGAATAAGAATGATCCTGCCATAAATCCGTTCAAATAAAACAAGCTATCAACTTCCTCTGTTGTTTCATCGTAATAATTCGCCAGTTGATTGAGATATGTTGTATAATTACCACCTGTGAATTCATCACTTTGGAAAGCTGTTCGTGCAGAATTTACACTTATACCAGAGTGCATATTGCCTTATTTAAAGAGTGAATAAGAATATGTTTATAGTTTACTAGTAGTCAACCTGAAGGATTGAATAAAAAGACACTAGTGAGAATATGAATCACCATTTTCGGCGTCCTATAATGAGAAAATAAATGAGTCAACTTGTTTTTAGCTCATTTTTTTTTGGCTTACCATTCTATTTCTTCCATCACTGGTACTATTCTACGTGCTGCACCTTCCCATGCGAGTACATATACACAATCTATATCGGGATATTTCTAAGAAACAAATGAGTACAATCAAACAAACTTGAGATAAAAAGGGAAAAAAAAAAAAGAAGAAAAATCGCACTCACTTCGGCTGCTGCTTGAACAGATGCTGTAATGTTCTGTTGTATTTCGTCTGATATCTCATCTCTTAATGATCCAGTATCCATCACATAGAATGTTTCTTCTGGTTTAATACCAACGTTCCGTTTTAAACCTTCTAGTAACACCTAAAACAACAGAACTTTAGTTTTCATTGTTATACATTTCTTTGTTAATTTCTTACGCTCTCGTAAGGAGGGATATCGTCTCGTAATTGACGTATAATAATCACTCGTTTCACTTTCTTCAATCTCAAGTATGGATACGTGCTATCCCAGTAGCTTGAAGTAAAAGAAAGTAAGATATTAAAAAACAAAGTACAATTGTAAATGATTTTTCTCCTTCTTATTGTAGTTCTAAAGAGTACGCACTGTTTCACCGATTCCCTCAGCGGTAGAACATTTTGAAAGTCTCTCCATGCGCTGTCCAAAGCAATACCAGTGTCAATCTATTATCAAATAAATAAACTCAAAAATCCTTTTTTCCCCGATTATCCTTTTGCCTACCCTGAAGCACTCTGGGTACTGATCAATCTCACGTGATATATTTAGAAACCAAGATTCATAGCCACCGAAAAGGTATATAGGCTCTTTATTCTCTCTGATACGCCTACACAAGTCTCTGTAATGCTAAAAACCCGAGTTGTTAGACAACGCTAGAACTTTTTCTCTAAAAACTATTCATCACGTGCCTGTATTTTTAATTCGATATCATCCCATGAGTCGGTGATATTAATTCTAACTTCATACTTCGTTTTTGAATCAGTTTGTCTTATGTTGTTTACCCAATGCGCAAAGAACTTCAAACCATCACGTGCACGTTCTTCAAAACTTGCTGAAAGCGTTCTATTACCAGACAAGTCAAAAGAACCTGCAAGCGTTATTATTTTTGTTTCAGGTAGTGACTGCTGGCAAACGGTCGTATACAATAACAAGCAAGTTACGATTAATGTGACCACACGCATTTTGTGTCGTTGTGTTTCTTTAGAAAACTGTAAAAATATGGTGAAATACTACATAGCTTTTTGACTACTGAAAATTTTCTGACTTTCTAAACATACGCAACCATGAGTGTTATGAAACTAGGTAGTTACAACGAAAAATAGCCTAAGCTTAGCCAACGGGTTGTCCCACGAATATTCGTAAGGAAGTGCTTATTCGGCGCAAGGATGCTGCCATTGCAAGTTATCCCATACTGCGTAGGTTGTTTTTTAGAAACTAAAACTTGACATGTTGTATTAACACATTGTTATGCTGTATTTGCTCAACATCAGTAAGTAACCCGCTATTATAGCAAGCCTTTAAATATAATGCAGGTATACCGTATCCGCTCGGCTATCTCAAGCTAAATGACCAAGTGGCTTCCACAGACGCAAGAATCTAGCACGTGATACAGTTTTAGTAAAAAATAGGCAATTGAGCTGACGCAACACCATTGCTGTTTGATAATACTGAAGTTGTCACATTTGAGAAGAATGCCTAGCATCTGGTTGGATGTACAGAGCACATTTGAGCGCTATTCTAAGTTATAATCCTTTAAATATTTTGCTCTGAACAGAGTGCTGTAGGTTCGGCCGTTGGCTTTGTAAGAATGCTATAATTAAAGTCAATTGAATGCTTGTATTAAACCCTTTTTCCGTTTCTGTGTTAAAAGCTTATATTCTAGACATGAGCCTATGTAGAGATGGCGTTGCCAACGCTGTTGATTGTATGTCGAAAGAGAAATCCAGGAAAAGCAATGGAAGACAATCGTTTTGCTCGGATGGAAATGATTGCAGTACCGTCAATAACTCAAGTAACGTTCAAAGGAGGATTGATTGAAATGGAATCTCAGCTTGTACCCGGGTGTAAAAACTGGAGGCACTCTAGAGGTGCATCTTAGATGAAACTCGAGAGTACAATGAAGCAAAATGAGTTTTGTTTCTGTTTGATTGATTTCAGTTAAACAGGACTACTTTGATACGGCAAGACACGTGGCATTGGTAATAGCTACACGATGCCATAGCTAACGACATGACATTGGCTTGAACTCCCTAGCCTGCCAAGTCGTAACATGTTTTTGATAGGCCTAAAAAACCAGCCAAACAAATTTTAGTCAATCATCGTAAAAACCGGCAACGGGTCTTTTAAACGCAACAAGTAACACTGTAATGCGGTGCTCAGCAAGAATATATACCCTAAAATGACAGAAAAACATCAAACAGCTATAAAAGAGACATCACTTGATACCATATTGCCACCAGAGACGCTGACACAAATACTAAGCTTCTTGGAAAGAAAATATCGTTTTACAGCTTCTTTGGTTTCCCACATGTTCAATTCTATTATTCGGTGCCATATAGGCTTTGGTACAATCAATATCTCGGACTCATCAGAGTTTATCAATCTCAAAGGAAGCCCTCTTCTCAAAAACACAAAAATCAGTTTCCATAAAACATTTTCGAAGAAAAAAGACTTGAAGTTTCTTCGTGGTGTTCACACCTTAGATCTAAGATGGTCATCAGTTAGAAATGTATCTATTCAGGATTATTTTGGACATAACAACACTAGTATTCATTGCATCAACTTGGCTAATACAAACATAAAAGATTTTTCATTAGAGGTAATGAAGAATTGTAATGTACATACTATTGATATTAGTGGGTGTAGACGTATAACTGCAGAAGGTATAAAGCACCTCAAAGATGTTCATAAAATCACTTTTTCTCAGCCTAAAGATGTAGAATGGTTCCGGCATCTTTGTGATGTGAACACTGTTCATATTAGTGGACAAACGGTAAAGTGTAATGATGATGGAATCAGTTTATTGACAAATGTCAAACACTTGCTTCTGCTTCGCTGTGATTCAGTGACGGTATCTGGATTGAAGAATTTGAAGAACCTTCAAACCCTTGAAATATGGAACTGTGCCAAGCTAAAGAGCGAATCTGATTTGAAATCATTCCTTCCTAAATGCTCTATAACACTCTTCTAAATGGTGGTTAAACTACACTCCTTTGGGGAACCTTTAAAGTTAAAGCATGTGACTACAAATAAAACCATTTCTTATCAGTTGTTAGATTCTCATGTCTTGTTGTGATCTACAAGATTGCATGAGAGAATACGTCTAGACTCAGCTTCGATCCACTGGGTGCTTTTAATTTCCTTCAACTCTTGAGGTTCAAAGCAAATTTAAAATGAGAAAGGTACAACGCTACAACGCTTGTAGGTAAGTAAAGATGCCTTTATTGTTCGTCAGTCTGGACGAATGTGGACTTTACAAATTTAAAGTACATGTTCTTCACCACATCTTTGTCGCTCTCGAAACTGCACTGTAAAAAAGACAATTGTTGCATTCATGGTATGTGTGAGAAGGTCATTACTACCCTAAAAACAAGTTGAATACTTTGGCCAAGAAAATGGGAACATTCGTTAAGTCATGATCAAGATCGTTCTTTGATCGCGACTAAGCAAAAAAAAAATGATTTCACAAAATGCTCTCACCTACAATGATTAAAAATAAAAAAAATATACCAAAGAAGAGGCCATCATACTCAAGTATTGTTGTAGCAAAAAACCAAAGATGTAGCGTTGTTCTGAAAATACCTTTCTACAGAATAAACGATAATGAACACCCCAAGACATACAGCATCATCGCTTGCGTACATCAATCTGTTAGAGCTCTAAAACGCGAACTATCTAAAATAATATCACCGGAACCAAGTACGGGCATTTAATACCTCCCATATTTGGTCACGTGCCGTTTTTTTGCGTACACGTGATCGCGATCTTTTGGAAAGAAATTTAGGATTTAATGGTCTAAAAAACTAAATTTTAAAGTTTACCCGCTCACCAAGCGCTTTTGTAGGCGGTATTCTTATTGCAGAGGCTTCAGAGCATTATATAAGCAGATTTTATAAAAACACTGATAGAGTTAAAGCTATAGGCGCCAATGTCATCGCATACGAGGTGAGAAATAGAGACGCTTTGGATTACTAGAGTTTTTGATTTTTTTTTTTCGAAAAGATTCCAAACGGAGCAAATGCGCCCGGGTTTTCTATGGCGCACGTGATACATCGCGAAAGCAGGAAGAAGGATATTTCAAAACCGTTTGGAGTACCATTTATGGTTCACTTCAACTCAAGAGATACAACAACACGTGAACTGTACAGCATTGTACGACTTGACAAGATGGTTTTACAAAAAAAAGCAGATTTTTTGTGATTTGACGTTTTTAGGTTTGGAATTGTTGCGTTCACATGATATATCCTGGTGAAGATGAACATAGAGAAATAGACTATGATAATCTTCCTTTCCATCTGGCTGTAGTCAATAGGGATGGAACAATTTGTCGTAGACGTGGATGCAAAAGGTTGGATACTTTTTTTCTTTTCTTGCTTTTTTTTTTTCGGATTCTGAGAGTACTTTTTTGATTAGGGACTGCTATGGGTGTTATCTAAATACTCAGGATCGTAATATTAATATTTGTAAAACTGTATTTACACTTGCAATTGATTGGTCTAAATTGACTTTTTCAAGAGTCAAGTATGAATCATACAAAGCACTGGTATTTTGAACATTCGCTGAGCTTTTTTTTTGGTTTTGTCTAAGTTTCTTCCCATGTAGATAAGATCAGCTTTAGAGCATGAAAAGAAACGTGAAGAAGATTATTTGGTTGTACAAAGTGAAGAAGCGTCAACTAGTGATATGATGAAGTGAGTAGTATTTCAAGCATATTTGGTTGTATTTTTTTTTTTTGAAGATTTGTTCACAAGTTTTACTGACGTTCTCTTGCACTTGTGACATAAAAAACTAACGCTTTTGATATCTGACATTATGTACAATGTTTTGATAATGTTATTCTTGACTACAAGTTGAGGGATGACAACGAATTTGAGTGTCCAGAATTCTTAACTTGTTTTTTTTTCGAATGTTTTTATTTAACTTTTTTATTGAGGAAACCGAGCATGACCAACTTGGCTGATGCTATGGAAGATGCAATCAAATTATCTAATCGTGTTAATCAACTTGAAGGTGTATTAAAGAAAACTAAGAAAAAACTAACAGAAGTACTTCATGCAGAGACAAGGCACACTTTATTTTTCCAACTTATTTTTTCCATTGCTGATTTAAATCACGTGTGATGTTTTCTACCACGTTTTTTATTGAAATTAATAATTGATTAGATCTAAAACACTTACTAAACAAATTGTTCTGAAGAACCTGTCATCTATGAACTCAAAAACAGCATGTAAAGTAAGTCACCGAAGAAATGAAAAAAAAATTCTAGAAAGTCTTTTTTGTACAACTACGTTATATCCAATCACAAGTTTAATCTTATTATTTTTAAGATATGTAATGAAAGGGATATTAACTCTATATTTTATCCATGTAAACACGCTTGTTGGTACATACTTAAACAAATTTGTTTTAATTTTTTCTTTTTTTTTTTTTTAATCAACATTCGTTTACAGTTGTCTTCAATGTGGCACTAATCATCTCAAAACAAATCATAAGCAATGTCCAATATGCTACCAAGGCTGTAAAATAGAAGAATTTTATCCACACTACGGGTGACACGTAATAAATAAATAATTATACGAAATTTCGTGTGCAAAATTACTTGCCCTTGTCACTGTACTTTATGCAATCAAGCTTTAACCAGCTTGTAACTCAAAGTTACATATTTCCTTTCTAACTAGAAAGATGATAGAACGTTTTATAATGAAGCATCTATGTACGTCATGGTAGTCAAACCAAACCAATATTTCGTCTATCTGCAGTGTACTTGTGACTTTCTGGGTTTTTTGTGTATCAATAAGAATAAGATTGTTATAAGGAATAGAGCAGCAAAGCAAAGCAATGATGTTGTATATCACTCTACACTTGGGCAGGTTTAGTCAACGCAAAACTATGCATACTTCTCAAAGTAAGAAGCCAGACTTAATAGAGATTCCAAACAGAAAAACTGGTGATAGATGTTTGTGAAACATAAGAAAGGGTTATGTGTAAAACCGCATTGATGCTAAGCTCTTGAATCATCAAACTCTTTAGTTTTTATGGTGTTTATTGCCCTAAACGGTACACCTTGCTATGTGTGATTTATGACAGATAGATCAGTATTAAACAAGTGATGTAGTCAAAATTGTTTACTAGGATGTTGTAAGCAGAATTCTGTTTTGTAGAAACCTCGCATTACCCTTTTCTTCTTCTGTTAATTGAAAAATAGTTACCAACTACAGGAACGCATCGTTTTAATCCCAACAGATTGATTTAGGTTGCCTGCAATTAATGCAGTAGTATTGTAATATTGTATGAGTCTACGATTAAGCGACAAGCCGTAGCGTTCACATTTGTCTCCTTTAGACTATCCATCATTAAAACTTCATAATAACCCAATCCTCAACATGTCCACAGAAGCAGAACAAATCTCTGGTGAAACCACAAACCCTACTCTTACTCTTGAAATACCTAAAATCTTACCTGACGGACCTCCTACCGCTTCTTCTATCAGAAACGAAGTTAACCCTCTGGTATTATTGCCAGGTCGTTGGGCTACGAAAGCAAACGAGCCTGCAAACTTTACAGTTTTCCCTGTGAGCAGGTTTCATCAACCAGGTACCCAATACGAACACGGTTAAAAAAAAACAATCACGTGTACACCACGTTTTTTTGGTTTTGGTTTTTTGACTTTTTCTTTAGCTTCTAATGGAAAAAATACTGTAAAACTGATGAACGAGGAGTTTATCTTTGATGACTTTAGTCGAGAAAATAACATCTTCGGAAGGCAATCTAACCAAGGATGTGCTTATAAGCGTAGAGTCACATCACCAGGCATCAATGGTAGACAAATCCATGACGAAAGAGGATACATGGTTATGTACGATCAACAAGTTAGATTTTTCTTTGCTTCCTCTAACTTAAAGATAGATCTAACACTGGCGAGACTTATCGTCCTATGGTTGTTGGTCGGGGTATCTCAACTCTCGCTGGGATGAAAACCGGTGGCATGATAAGGGCTAGCCCTGGGTTTTATGTCATTAAATTCAATGCTAGACGTGGTGACCGTAAGTCCTTCAAAGCTCTGTACCTAACTTGTTGCTGATGCTTTTATTAATAGCTGACTTTGGAATTATGAACAATCCTGCTCTGAAGATAAGTGGCGATATGATTCAACTTCAAAGTACATTCTGGCTTGATACTACTGTGTTTCCATGGAAGCTTGAGTATGAGGAGCGTATACTCCTTGAACTCTCTAACAATCGCCGTTTCTTTGTTCATAGTCAACGCGCAAAGCTCTTTAAAGATGTTGTATAACTTGTTCTTTAAATAAAACCTGTCGTCTACACTTTTTTTGCAATGATTGATCAGTTGGCACTTGAGGTGTATACTCTGATCAGAGTGAGAAATCTCTAGATACTATTCTGTAAATAGGTATCAATAGCTTGTCACTCAAGGTGCGGTAACACACTGATTGATGACTAATATGACCTTGAGTGTCTGTGATTACACACTAGTTGTAACGAAAAATCACAAAAAAAAAAAAACTAAGGCATACATAAAAAGGCATAGTGGTTAATGATTTATGATCATGATTTGACAGAAGCGTCAATTCTGGCAAGCTCTGCTAAAAGTGCTACAAAGTCACTTTTTTCCAGAATTAAAAGTATAACGAACTGAGATGGACAAGAACACGTGACTCGTTTAGTGAAGAAAGTTCAAGACCCACAAACTTTTTCAAACAACAGTAAAATGACAACTAAGCAGCTTGCACGTGTTAATACTTTACTCATGGAAGTAACAAACTTGTTTTCGCTACCGATCGAGATACTTTTATATATTATTGTCAACAACGACCTTTCATGGCAAGATTTGGCATCATTACAACAATCAAACCATCATCTATGCGAAATGATACGAAACGACTCTGATTACATTTACCAACATTTGTACCACCAGAAATGGGGACACGATGCCGAAGAAATAGAGTCTATTGTCCATCAACATGATTTGAACGCTCAACAGTTCTTTTTGGACAAGCAGTCAAGTCTTCTAAAGTCATTAACTTTGTACAGTGGTGATGCAGTAAGGTGGAAAGAAAAGTACAGGAATAAACTTCGTCCAAACATCATTGCAGAGTTGAGTTGTGACAAGAAACATGTTCACAAAGGACAGACAGTAACACTCAAACTTACTCTCGAGAATATTGGTAAAACGGAGGAGACAGTACACCTTGGTACTGGGTCAAGGCTTGATGATTGTCATCTTATTGAAGGAGGAAGTGCTGTTTATATTTGGAAGCCTCTTGTCAGAAATCTTGATAGGTTGTTCGAAAATTACCATATCGCACACATTGTACCTGAATTTTCTTTTAATGCAAGAATACAAGAATTTACTCTTGAACTGAAACCAGGAGATAGACGTACATTTGAGATACCGTTACTGTTGGACAAAATGAAACGCTCAACAATAGCAACACGGCTTTTAATGGAACCAGCTATACCCTCTGGTACACTATCTCTTCACGGCAAAATACATCAAGTGTGTGTTGCCTGCGATGAAACACCAGATGTGTTTCCTCTTCAACTATTTGCAAAAGTCAATACTTTACACGAGTCACGTTTAGATATTTCTGATACTATTCATGGACATTGCTCGGCTGTTACAAGTAATGTTATAAACCTTACAATGTACAAGACGTCCCAATAAACTTATTCAAACCATTGTTAAATAGAAAGACAGCACTAGCACCATACAAGTTTGACATATCTCCAGCTTTGTGAGTACTATTTGAATAACAAGTTTTCATACTTCTTGTATACATTACACTTTAAATCTACAGTTGTTAATAAAGAAGTTGTGCGATATGGTATGCTTACATAGAGTACACATAGAGCTACTAAACGTTGTGATAACCTATTTATATAAACAGGTTTTTTTCGATGCTTGTCTTTTACATTACAATTCTTCCTCTGAATATGGATTCTCTGCATTAACATCTATAGCTTGACCACTATATTTTTTTATACAACACAGACACAACAACAGCCATCACAACAATAATAAAAGTTAGTTTCAAACATCAACTCAAAGCACAGAAAAAAAGTGGAAAAAAACCAGCAAATCTCGTTCAACTCACAGCAAAACAAAATTGTTGATACCTATTATAAGAACACTGAACAGTATTCCGACTGTCGATATTCCAGACGAAGGATCTGTTGTTTGCCTTCCTACAGTACAGTGAGTTGTTTTAATTTGATGGAAATAACCAAAACCTTTCTCAAAATCGGAGCTAAAAAAATATATTGTACAGTATTACATCTGTTATGAAGTACACATAGAATGGATTCTCTCGTTGAACGGTTCAACACGCGCTCTTTATGGTGTTTGTGATATTACTTGGAAAAACCACGTTGTTGTTTTGACATTGGGTATTATATCTCCAAAAATTAGAGCAAATAAACTATCTCTTCCAAAACTCAACAAGAAGGCAAGTTACAAAACTACAGTATCTTTTTCTACAGGTTAAACTTATCAATTAATTATTCTTGGTTGTATTTTCTTAAGCAATAACATCCATACTTGATGAGCCACACTTCCTCTCTTAACAGCACTACCAACACACTCAAGTGGAGAAGCATGCATACCACGTGTATATATCTCAGCTCCATTGTCAAGAAGGAATTCAACAAGTTCAGTTGACCCAGCTTTTTCACAAGATGATACAGCGAAGCACAGAGCAGTACCAGAATTATCATTATTGTCGTTGATGTCAATGATATCTCTGTATTTACCATGGAGACGTTTAGCCTCACCTACATTGCCGTCCTGACACGCTGTAAGGAAGTCATCACAAACATCCTAACATGTGCTTAACTGAAACAGTAGAAACTCGAATTAATAGCTTACACCACTGTCACTTTCGCCTGAAATGCTCATATCGTCGTTTAGTTCAAAATCGTAGTCTTCACTGTCTGAATCCGAACCATACGCTTGTACGGCTTCTATTTGACCGTATTAGGCGTTGATAGCGTCGCTAGACATAAAAGTAAGTGTTTTTACCTCCTTTGGCTATAGCAGCTATCAAACGCTCTATTAGAACAGCTTTCAATCCCTGTGACACGTTAAATACATTTTGTACCCTTTTATTGCTATGTACGTTTGTGGGAAGCTTTCTGCGTTTTAGCTCTGCACGTAGTGCTGATACCCTTTGTTTCCATAGTTCTTCGGCCACTTCGGCTGACATTGCTCGCTCCAACTGAATTACAATTACAAGAAAAAATTAGTTCAGCTAACTTCACTTTTTTTGTGGCACGTGATTGCTCAATGGTCTACTCTAGAAACCGTCTCAGGAAGTGCGGCCCAATAAATAAAATAAATTGCAGTACATTAGTACGTATAACGGAGCAAGAAATGTCAACTGAACGAGGCAGCCCAGAAAAAAGAAAGTGTTCAAAAAGATTCATGAAAATACTCGTTAAGTTGACTTAATTAACTGACTGTTGTTTTAGCATAAACACAGCTTTAAAGGAAATTCAGTTAATTTAGCTATAGTACCAGTATTACGCTTACCTGCCATTGTCTTGTTTGTAAAACAGAAATAGAAAAAAAACAGCCACACTACCACAAAACAAGCTTTGTACACGAGACAAATGAAAGTATAAAATCACTAGCTGGTTCTCATACAATCACACCCAGACTAACTCCTGTGAGAATGACACTGAAGGGATTGAAGACTTCCATGACTTCATGTCTCTCAAAATATGAGTTACACTTGCAGTTTTGTGCACAAGCAATCTGAATTGATTAGATAATATTCAATAAACTATTGTCACGTGACTAGTACGCTACACTAATCGAATGATCACTCAAATCATCCACAATGAACGATACCAGATCTGACAACGCAGTGTGTGGTGCTTGCTACGGCGTCTGACTTGGTACAAGGACGATTTCTTTGGCGGAGCTAGCTTGCCTTCCAAGCATAGTCTCTTTCTAAGAGCCTTCCTTTTTGTGTATATATTGGGATTTTTCTTGTGAGTCGCGGGCGCTTCAGTCTCCAAAGATTCTAAGAAGACTATCAGCTGGCTTAGAGGCACACCTGGCGCTCTCTTCATTAAGTCATCAAATGACATTAAACCCTGATCAACTGCCTGGAGTAAGCGGTAGAGAAGAAGACTTAATATCAGTTGTACACTGAAGAGGAAGAGTTTGAAAGGTTGCTCTAAGGAGAGTACTGGAACTATACCAAACATATACATAATAGGTTTTTTATTATGTCTATTAATGTTTCCAAATTTGTTTATAAACCCTTAAAAAAGCAACAAAAATAAATTGTGGGATACACTTCACAGAAATATCCACTTTAATTACTCAAATATGGATAATGCACATTTAAAAATGCCCGTAAACCCTTGTGGTTGTTATTTTAGGCGTGAGAACCGTTTTGGTGATGTTTTGGATGAAAACATGTGCTGCTAAACGAGTACTACTTCCAGTTCCTTTTTTGGACAAAAGGCAATTTTAGTTGCTCTACTGCATTACACTGACTTTTTATACATTCGTTTTACAATGTGTAAGGAAATTGAGTGTAAATTGGCAACCTTGGGTGCAAAAGGAAAGTAGAAAATGACGGTACGAAGTTGCAAAACAAAACCAGTTTTTTATTCTTTTTCATGTTTCTGGGTGTCGTTTCATGTGTTCTTATGACTAATGTGTAAATAAATCTGCTTGTTGGTAATAAGTAGTAGAATGCTTAGAATAGTCTCAAAGTCGTTGCACACTTTGGTAAATGCGTGGGGTTGCGTCTCGGGGTGCTGGTTTTGGAATAGAAACAAATTCCAGTTGGAAAACATTTTTATTTACGTGCATTACTCGACTATGCATTGAAACCCCTCATTAATATGTTGGGAATAATAACAGTTAAGCGATAACATAACGGTTAGAAAGTAGTTGAATTTGGTGTTTGAATTCCACCAGCGTTGCAAATACATTTGTTTGGCTACACATCAGGCTGTTCGTTTATAACAAAGATTCGTAGACTACTATTACTTTTGTGTAGAACCTAAAAACAGGAAGCTGAACACTCACCGTTGTAATACTCCTGCGCAGTAGAACTAACCAACATGATATTTAGGAGTCTTGGTTGCACTAGATTGTAGACTGCAAAACAGTATTATTGTATGAGCTCCAGGAGCTTAGTTTCTTGCTACATAAAAATCCTTAATGATCATACAAATAATGGCCAAACAGTGCATGGAATTTCTTTTAAACTTTTAGTTTTATTATTTACACTTTTTGGATTCTCGCATTCCTTTATGCAGTACGCATTATATACAATAATTTATGCTTTTTCTTAGTTATACAGGAGCTCATATTATTATTAATACCTCCCAAAAATTTGTATGTGTAAAGTACACAAATACAAAAAAAAAATGGTGTTTTTTTTAAATATGTTGCTTTGCTGCCTCTCCCTCAAGCATCTCACGTTTTCTTTCTTGTACTTTCATTCTTGCATTTTTTAATGTACTCCCAAAAGAGTTACTACGCCTGAGAAATAACAAATTAGAAAGAGCACTTAAACAAAAAACCCGAAAACGAGTACAAAAAACTGTCAACTATGCGTAATACGTCTATGCATGTAGACGAAAATTTGTTCGTGTAGAGTAAAGATTGGGTTTTGAAGAAAAAAATCACGTTAGGCCACGCTGTCATGATGTGCCTTGTATGAGCACATTTCAACCATTTTGGTACAAATAAATACGTTTAAGTATTTACACCAAATTGACTTTGTCTATGCAGCAACATGTATGCACCACAATGGGTAAAATGTCAAAAAATTTTGTCAAATGTCAAAGCAATGTCAAAGCTGTGTCAAAACTTGGTTCATTCATTGGCAACAACTTTCTTTAAAAGCTGGGAACAAGTGAATAACAATGGTTTATTTAAACAACGCTTACAGTTACAGTCTATTTAGGAGTTTTTTTCCTTTTGATAATAATAGTTTTTTTTTTTCGGGGCACCTAATGCAAGTTTAGAAAGTGAACAGAGAACCCACACTTACCTTAAGTGCAACAGAGAGACGTGGACTATCCAGCAGTTGTTTTTTTGCTTTTTCCCTCTTCTTAGCATCTCTTTTAACCTTTTGTTGTGCCTTGAATTTTAACAAAGGTGTATTTACACGTTGTACTAATAAAATCATTAACCCTACTACTTACCCAAGACATACTGCGCTTTTCAAGTCTCTCCTTCTGTTCTACTCTTCCTTTTTCGATTGTAGTATTAGGTGTACCAATTTTTGCATTTTTGCGGACACGCATACCATCCTTAAGACTGCAAGTAGCATATTTTACTAAAGATGAAAACACTACATCAAAAAGACGGTTGGTAGTACCCTCAAAAGCTAGATTGCTCTTTACATCTCAATTATTGCTTTCAGCTAGGTTGTTTGTTCGTATATGCTCCCAGGGAGTATCAACAATTGCCCAAAGTGCCCATGTTGATGGAGGAGATCTATGCAAAAAAGTTTAAAAACAGATTAAAAAAAATTCTTCAATCATTTTTTCCATGGTTTTTGATGGCTTACGCTGTGATTGGGTCATCAACCTCTACATAATTCTTGGCCAAATATTTGATGTATGCCTTACAGTCATCGCTTAGGTCTTTTACTTCTTCTTTGAAGAATTCCCACAAAGCATAAAACTCTTCCTCATCTTTTTCTTTCATAAGAACATCTGTCACTAAGCGACACCAATTATACTCTTCCTTGCGTGATTCTGCTTTCATTCCAAGCTCAGCTCGCTTTCTTTTATGTGCCTCTCCTATGTGGTAGGTGCATTGAGCAATTGTCATCGGTCCTAGCACATTTATAGCTGCTACAACCATAGTTAAAAAAAAGCCTGAATGAGCACGAAAATAAATATTACCTCGCTTCATGTTAGTCTCACCATCTGTCATCAACCGCTCAAAGGGAGCTCCACATACACTGCGCAAGTGTGTGAATGCATATTCATATTCTACAAGATTTTTCCCAGTTGTAAGAGCAAAGGCAATACAAGTGCCTTTGCTGAATTGTTTACCAATAGCTTTCACCCAAAAAAACAATCCCTAACAACAAAATCAGTTAATGCGCTTTACAAAAGTTGTAATACCGAGCATGTACCTGTACATTTTTAACATCCGTGAGACCATATGTACCATCTACATGTAAGGTGCTAGTATCACAGAACTTCAAATAGTATTTGAGGTCTGGGCACACAAATGATATTAGATCATTTTTGGCTTGAAGAATACGAGAGGAGAGAGGATGCATTTTACGTATATTTGTGTACACCTTTTGTTGTTTAGTTGTAATCTACAAAATAAAAAATACCTCGTGGTGCATAGCTCTCTCATGGTGTACACAACGCGCAAGGTATGCCATATTGTTAGAGTTAGGGATTTGAGAGGCGTCTAGGGGATTGTTGTTTTCATCAGCTAATATTGACTCGTACTATGTAAAATAGGATTAACAATGTGGTGTTGCTCTTTCTACGCACCACTTTCCGTCTAGGTTTTCCTCCCCTAATTTGATCTTTAATACGTTCTTTTACAGGGTTTGATAGCTTCAAATCCTCAATACGATCAGCATAGCACCCTTCTGCGTGGCCTAAAAAAACCTTAACAATATTTAGGTTTAACGAGTAAATTACCTGTTGATTGCTTTATTCCTATCACTTCAGAGTGAGCTCCAGGTGTTGATATAATACATAGCTTTCCTTTACATTTGCCGCGGTTTCTGCAGCGAAAATACCACACCTGAGTATTGATCTTTGTTCTGTGGTTAGAAATAGTTTCATACTGACGAGCCCATTTCTTTTCTTTTGTACAATAGAAAATCGGATTTTGTCCCTCTACCAGGTTTAAAAAAATATACCAGTTTTTTTGGTATATACCACTTTTATACCACTTTTTTATACCAGTTTTTTATGGTATATACCAAAAAAAGTGGTATATTTTGACCGAAATATACCAAAAAAAGTGGTATATTGACCAAATATACCAACAATATACCAAAAAAAACAGGTATAAAAACAGAAAATATACCACTTTTTTTCACCAGAAAAAAAAAAATATACCACTTTTTTATACCACTTTTTTTAGGTATATACCACTTATATACCACTTTTTTATACCAGTTTTTCATGGTATATACCACTCTTATATACCACTTTATGCCTACTTATGGTACACCTGCAATTCCAGAAAATACACTTTATTTAATACACAGTTTGTGAGTTACAAGTTTTGGACAATGTCCACTACAGTTACATTACTATGGGCGTCTGGAAAATTCATCCATCTCCATGAGCTTTTTGTACCTACTGTAAAAACATGCTGCGCACCTAATGAAAGTGGTTCTACCTGAATTCATCAATTACTAAGGCCTACGGAGGTTGGTTAATGTATATCAAACGAAAATAAAATAAAACTTTGTTTGGCACCCACGAACGTCTGTATAATACCTGCAATATAGTTTCCTTAATGTTGGTACTGGAAACAGGTCCTGCGGTTCGAATGAGCTTGGTTTGGTTAGATTCTATGATATACTAAGGTCCCTACGCACCGTTCAATGTATGACGTCTATGATCGTTCAACAAGAAAACCCATTACCAAAAAGCTCCTTAATGACCTTCTTGAAGCATACCATAAAAGTGGTATATACCAATAAAAAGGTGGTATATACCACATACCATAAAAAAGTGGTATATACCACTTTATATACCATTTTTAGAAGGTCTCATTATGTGAATGAAAAGTGGTATATACCACTTCCATATACCACTTTTTTATTCACTTAATTTCTAAAAAAAGTGGTATTTCAAAATGGTATATACCAGTTCATATACCATTTTGTTGAAAAAAGTGGTATATACCATAAAAAAACTGGTATATACCACTTTAATTTTTAGACCTGAATAACGCATTCGTAGAAGCTAAAATAAGAAAAGAGTAGTTTTTTGATAAATTAAATGGAAATAACCTTCAAAAACAACATACTTGAGATTAATGCCCTAAATGCGTGTCCTAGTGGTGTGTAAAGGCCTTTGAAATGCTTTAAAAGCCTCAAAACGGATTAGTAAGCGATATAGAAATGTTGCTGCTAACGAAAATCACCAAAATACTTATCTCGCTTACTTTTTGATTTAACATCTTTTCGTTGTATCCATTGGTTTTCTACACCAATAAAAGGGTGACGATGTGGTTTACTAAAAAAAAACTTGGTTAGGTAAGGCTTTGATAGTTGTCAAAATAATGAATTTTCACCAAAAATATTTTTCAAAGGAATTCTCACAAAATCCATACAGAATTTCGTTAAAAATCCCTATGGAATTCCATTAAAAATCCCAAGGGAATTCCCTACAAAATCCATACGGAATTTCGTTAAAAATCCCTTCAAGTATTCCCGTTGATATGCTGCCAACATTTGCCAATATTGTTGTTTGGGATTTTTTTACAAATCCCAAGAAATTCCTTATTTTAATGGAATATAGCAGAAATCCCATCAAAAATCCTATTGAAAATTCAGATTGCTTAGGGATTTTTTCCACAATTCCGTTAAAATCCTTAAAAAACACAGAATTTAACAGGATTCCAGAGGAAAATCCCGTTTTTAATTTACTACTGATAGTAGAAGTTGAGAACAGAATTTTGGGTGGTTATTTAACACATACCCTGATGTCATTTAATATGTCAGCCATTTGACATTTGTAAAAATGACAATATTCACTGAAGTAAATCAGCAAGCCTTCGCATTGGATTTATTTGGTGAGCGTATCCTCTACGACTTTGTTTATGTTATTTTGCATACTACCCCAAGCTGTGAGTCTTACTTATGTAGTACAGCTGATACTGTTAGTCAATAAAAAAAGTTGAAGTTTTTTTGACAAAAAGTGTTGTTGTCAATTGTTCATAATGAATCTCTTTTTAGTGAAGTAAACCCTAAAGCAAAATCAATATATGCGCATTATTATTGTAATGTACATAGGCATAGGATTACTGTGTCATAACTTGATGACAATGACATATGGGAAATTTGACACTTATTTGACACATTTTTGACAACAACTTTTGACATTTTACCTGTTGCCGTATGCACAGAGGGTACATGTGAACAGCGTTCCCATATTTTTGACCAAAAACAGAAGGAATAAAAAATATGGTTTTATGCACTTTAGAGGTTCTTTTTTTCTTCGTTCTAATTCTGATTTTGGCATTGTAGGGTTCCACCAACCGGCCCAATTGTATGATTTTTCATCTACAAAAGAAGCAGACGTAGAAGTTGTTAATCCTATCAAGACATATTAATAATGAATATACTGATATTATAAATAAATATAAAGCAAGTAGTAGTATACATTGCAGTATGACCAAATATAGAAATTATCACTAACTACAAAACTACACAAAGTCTGAAAAACTACAAATTTGTCTATGCGCATAAAGACTTTTTTAAGAAACATCAAAAAAAACTCAGATTTGTCAGCTCCTTTTTCGCTATTTGTGCTGTGCAACTAGTACACAACGTACGTCCACATCCTTCAATAACCTTCATTGTCTTTCTTCTCCTCTTTGCAGCAGATAATTTTTTACGTAGACTACGCAAACGGTGAGTAAAACAAAGTACTTCAACAGCACTTGCAAGAAAAAGAAACTCAGAAACAAGCAAGTATCGTATTAAAGAATAAACGTAAGTTTCCTTAGAAAGAAAAACACAAAGAAAAAATCCTGATGATATATCTGGTAGCTAACCAGCAAGAGGGTAGAGAGATATACACGCATACACCAAAAAAGGAAATGATGTTTGCGAAGTACATGTTTTTGTGAAATGAGTTTTTAACCAGTTCGCTGTTTGTTGATTCCATCATACGTTGGTGTCCGTGTGTTCGCATCGGGAACCCGTTTGTTCTTTGGCGGTTGCATACTTCTAACACGTCTCACGTGTGGAGAACCCTTGTGCATACGTGGGGATCCACTCTGTGGGGTTGTTGGTCTGGTAGAACGTGGGCTGGCACATGCAATGCTATATGAAAAGTCAATTGCAGGGTACAGTACAAAATGCTAGTACCCATCTCCCTCTGTACAATTCGCGTTTGCGTTGTACGATCTTCTACGTGACACCCGCCTTCTCCTTTGTCACGTCTTTTCATGGCTGGTGAAGTTTTATTGACTTGGTTCTTGTTCTCAAGCATTTTAGATGAAGGTTGTTTAGAACTATTCATTAAGATGAATTAATGAAGGTTGTGGCGCTAAGTACAAATGCTATGTCATTGCTTGAATGTGCATAATTGCAATACGTAATTTACGAAAACCAGAATTAGTCAGGGTGCTTTTAAGTCGTTTCACCCCGATAATTTATTGCCACCACGTAGTCTAACAACGCTTTAACGGAGAATGGTACCTTTGGGAGGGTTTATTGCGTACCTGCCTTAAGAAAACAACTTTCTTACTAATTATATTGCCAGAGTGAGGCTGAGAATCACCATCAACGCGTAGCGTACAAGAATTTGAGGCTTGAAATGAAAATTTATTGATTTCTTACCTCATCGGAAGTAAATTAGTTTTATACAACTCTTTGCACATTAATTAATATTGTTATCTTATTTAGAGTATTCCTAAGCGAATCTTTTCCTCAGGATCTTTTGGGCAATAATGATCACTTTCCCATTTATCTCCATTTGTTTCAGGTGAAGAAACTTGTACATAAACCTACAAATAAGCAAAAATGTCAGAAACTACGTATTACACGAGGAGAAACCAATTACGCTTTCGTATTTTAGTACCAGCGTACGGACAAGTTCATGTGAACTAGGAACAAAGCACAAAGACAAATATTGATTGTGTTTAAACGACAAACGAGATGATTTTGGAAGCGGAGGAAAAAAAAGCACGATGCCACTCGTGCTTGTACTTCATGAAAGAAATAACAACTTAAATATGTTCCTTTCATTAGTAGGTAACTACGTACAGCGTCGTTTTCTATTTTTGTCTTGTGTGGCCTCTGTCTTGGTCCTTTAATTTTTATTTTTCCGCTCATGTCAATATACACACCTATAACACGTTTATTAATTCATCATTCGCACGGATCATGCATATACGTTTTGTTTGTAGATCTTTTGATGAAGTTTGATTAAAAATGTAAAAACGCGCTTGTACCTTCGCCTGTGTCAATGAGTATTTTGTACTTATGCCAAGGGCATCTAGGCCGCATATTTAGCGATAGCAGTGACAAGGGAGCTTTTACACAACGACTTTACGATTTCCCAAGTCCTCAATATCTCCCTGCCATAGAGGACCACCGAAATGATAGCATCGGGCATCCAAACAGTAAGTTTTACCTTGTAAAGTGTAAATTAACGTTATTTGATATTTTCAGCAACACGCTCGAGAACGTCGCTATAGCGTAAACCTACCTTTAACTAGAAAAAATATAAGGTTTCTATCCTCTAGCTCCTTGCACATTATTTTCTTTTTCTTTAATACAGCAAGATCACATACACGCGTCCATTTTAATGCGTTCATCGCGGTATAGCGATTTGTGAGTGCGTTTTGTGGTTAAATATTTAACTGCAAAATCAAATAAAATGTCAACAATAAGTCGTTTAGTCTTGTAGCTTCATCACAAAGTGCCTTCAGTAACTTCTTAGGCTAGAGTTAGCCTCGTACAAAGTGGCCAACAACGAGCACAGGGGACACAGGCAGTCGCGGCATGCTCACTTCGGAATGGAGTCAACAGATTCTATTTCGGTTAGCAGTGCCACAGCCTCGAGTATAAGCGTTAGCGAACCATCTAATAGCCCTCCACGAAGTAGAGCTTCTAGTATTGATGAAAAACCTGTAGCAGCTGTATTGGTTTCAGGTACGCGTCAGGATAATACACGTAACTCTAGTTTGCTGATTTTGAGGTACAGAGTTTGATATCGATAAAGGAAGTACATTAGTTGCTGAGTATCCTCAGAACATATTAAGGAGAGTGGGTGTTGGCCAACTCAAACTAGAGTACGATACAAAGAAAACTAGTTCGTTTGGCTTAAAATACACTTCTATTCGCGTAACAGTGGCTATGAAGACGATTTACGCTAATTTAACGTGAAATGCTTAAAAAGAAACTACATTGTTTTTTGTGTTGACAAAACCTACGCTGCATCTTTCTTACTAGTGTTAGAACAATTGCCGATCTAATGCTTCCGGAGGGCGTACAAAATTTCACTCACGACTGGACGCTCTTTATGCTTAATCGCATTGATTCCCCAATGTTCTCGCGAATTGTACGCTCTAATCATACATTTAACGAGAAAATATATTTTTCAGGCCGAATTTTGTGGTATCTCAATCAGAGTTTACCTAAACAACTCTACTATCCGTAGATAATGCTCTGGAAGCATCCAAATGTTTGACATTTTCTAATTTAGACGTCATCTAAAAAGTGTTTTTTATAGGCTTCTACTTCACCCAAAGTTAAAAAAAAGAGATCAGCTAGGTCATTATCAAGTAGATCAGCATCTAGCTCTCGAAAACAAAGATCATTCTCTACATCTGAGGCACCACGCTCAAATCAGTTTTCTCTTGATTTATCTACTGCAAACAATATGCGCGTAAGTCTAATCAACATAACTTGAAACCAACATGCTTTATTCTCCTAAATCTCGTGATTATACACTCAGCACTCTCGCATTACATATTTTATTCCTTTGTGATATGCGACAGGCGTTAAAACGGTTTTACTTATTAATTTGCTCATGCACTATGTAGTCACTGGAAACGAGTGATAGTAATGTAAAGTATGGTAAGTCTAAGCGTAGAGCGCTTTCATCTAGGCGTTCATTTGCTGAGACATCTCCACGATCAGTTAGTGCCAAATTATTGGCATACACAGGAAGAAGTCCTCCACAGTTTCTGTGGGTTGTAACACTTGTACAAACAAAGAAAAATAAGAATTATAAGCGAGGTGCTCGTGTACGTGCAATTGGTGTAGCATGCACGCATCGTTATATCAGTATTTACAAGGTACACACGAAATTGCAAGCTTTAAGTGTTTTTGAAAAACCCGTGTAATCGAGATTTAGGATATAATGTGGAAACGATTGAGCAACGATTTTGATACTATAGATACTGTGTTGAATGATTTCTATGATGATTTAAATTCTATTAATCTTCATGGCCCATTATCCTTGCTACATACTCATGCCCGTACGTCATTGTGCTTTTTTTTTAATGGCTAAGAGGTATTGAATGTTTTGGTTTAGGATTCTGGGCTGGTTTTAATTCTCAAGAACTTACGTATTTTATACAATCGAAACGCGGTATTACTCAGTTTCCAATGTCTCAACTCTATGATGAAATAGCTGGAGTATGTTTAGACTTTAGTGGTTATTGTTTGGGCTTACTTTGAGGACTAGGCATCGCTAATGCTGCTCTGGGATACCTTTAAGGAAGGTATAATGACTATTTATAACGCTGTGCTACTAGAGAAGCGGTACGAGTCTATTTTTTAAGTCTTGTTGTAATTACTACATACATAGTGTTAACTTATGAACTTAAGAAAAAATACTGACTTTTTTGCTTTAGATTAATTTTTCTTGGTCACAACCTGTCTCCATGGCAAATTTGTAAATATGTGATCAGCGCTTGCGTACTTTTACATCCATTACACGTACTTAAAGAACGTGGATACCCTTATATTCCTTTTGGTAACTTTGAATTCCTAAACACGTACGATCATTAAGCGAGTTCCACTGATCTTGTTCTAAATATTTTTTTCTAGTCAAGGATACATTGTGGGATGTTCTAATCCTATTTTTAAAGATAATAAAGCTTATTGGTACGATGTTTAAAAAAAGATAAGATTTTGCCTTAACAGGCGTTTTTAGGGAAGTTCTTGCTGATATAAACGCTGGCACAGTGCGCGCGGTACCTTAATTGGCGAAAGTCAAAGTCAAATACTTATCTCGCTCTTTAGGTGAAAAACGCAGGTGAGGCCAAGAAATACCCACGAGAGAACAGTACTAGTAAAAACAATGGTGTTGTTAAGGCTATACGACGAGCAAAGAACAAATCAGTGGGAAAACTGAAGAATGTATGTACTCGGAATGAGGTCTACATGATTGATGCTTTTGCTAATACATGACTGTAGTTATCTCGAGATAACTCGGCTCAATCAAGTAATCAGAGCAGTAAACAAAGCAGTAAACGCGATAACCCCGATGCTTGGTTCATAAAGAACATTAAGAGGGGTTTAGACTTAGGTTGTGATGAGTATTGGCTCAGAATGAAGTTTCAGGTGCGCGTAGATGATTTTTTCGAATAAATTTCTAGTTATGTCTTTCTTTCTTTCTTATTCTTATACGCTTGCTTTAAATAGGGTTATACACAGGATATATTAGATGCAGCGTTTGGGTTGCCTAGTGATTATATTGATTACTCAAAGCTTAGGACGTCTACTATTACAACAAACTACTATGGTAACTACTTGCTGATGCGTTTTTGATTTATTCTTTTTTGATTTTAAACTGTCTTTGCCTTATTACCCTCTTAGCGATTCGTATTAATCACTGGAAGAATACACGCTCTTATGAGCGGTATTGCAAGGTACGAGCACTAGCAATAAATTATTGTAGTTGCAGTGACTGTGGTTGACTTTTTCTTTTGAGACAAAAAACTTGCCAAGTCTCAGACTTTTATTTCGTCATTTCTAATTTTTTAACTGAAGCAACGTGCAATGCACCAACCTGTTAGCGCAGAACGAAAAAAGCCTAAAACAGAGATTGATCTGGCTTATGCTGCGAGAACGTTGAAAAAAGAAGGTTTTACAATGACTGAAGATGATCTTACTGAGCTATTCCAACGGATTTTAGCACAAGTCCTTACTGTTGATGATATTTGCGAGGTATGTAAACAAGTACCGTCCAAAAAGTCAATAGCATTTTTTTTCTCAGAATTTTCTCTTTTTTTTTGGTTGTTTTTTTTTGTAAACTTTTTCGTCGTCACGTGCCCTTTTATTACAAACGCATCATTATGTTGTGATACTTCTATTGCCTTTTATTAATATTACTTGCTCTGGTACTGATAATTATGTTAGTTTTATGGATTTTTGTCGCTTTATGACTTTAAGCTACTTCCGTTCCTAGAAAGACGATGGTTTACGAACCAAGAGCTTAGACAGCGTATATTAGCATTGCATAAAGCAATGTTGCTGTTTAAAACAGATTCCCTTGTACAATTAGAACAAAATTAAGAAAAGAAAAAAAAAAGAGAAAAAATAAACAAGAATAATGAACTTGCTATTACTTTTATCATCAACACGCCCTTTGATTTACTTTAAGCGTCAATAGTACCTTCCTTTGCACTTACTACATACGAAGTGGCTCTGGACAATGAGTATTCGGTTATTACACTTAATGATACTCTTACCCCATCAGTAATAAAGTGCTGTAACAGAACATAACTGTTTAATCTCTTCATCTGTTACGTTTGTGCCCCTCAAATCAACGACCTTTGCACCTGCCAAATACTTAATGCCTTCACCGTTTATTGTATAACAGTCCTTCAAATGAACTTCATTTATGCCAGAGAGGTATTTAAGAGCTTTATCTGTAATCTTTGTTCTAGACAAATAAATTTTACTTAAAATATTCCCATTTCCTGAAATGAATGCCTCCACGCCAACATCTGTTACTTTTGTACCTGACAAAGTAATTTCATGAACACCTTTAAGATATGATATTCCTTTATCTGTTATTCTTGAACACTGGCTAACATTTATAGAGTGAGAACCACTTAATCCCTTTAAGCCATCATCATTGATATTTGTTAAGCCTACATTTATTGAATATGCACCGTTAAGGTGTTTGTATCCTTCGCCAGTGATGAGAGGACATTTGTAGATATTTATGGTATGTACACCAGCAATTGCTTTGAGTCCTTCATTTGTTATGTTGCTACACTCCCAAAGCAATAAAGTATGTACTCCTGCAATTGACTCTAAGCCCTTATCTGTTATGAAGGGGTTACCTTCAAATTGTATATTTTGAATATGCCCTTCAGTGGTTGTAGTTCCTTGTCTGTTACCATAAAGGGTCCAAAAGAAAAAGCAATCATTGTATTGTTTAGGTGTATTAGTGGGCTGTTACAAATTAGTTTAAATCCTTCTTGTGATGTTATCTCAATGTACTTATAGCCCACGTGATAATGTATGATATTTGAGAGCGTCCAACACGTCTGTGCTACATTGAATCTTGTTTTATCCAAAAATGATAAAATATTGACTAAAATCTCTGGTGGGAAGTCTAATAGCGCAATATCACGTGTTATTCTGTAAAACACAATGTATTAGTTCAAAAGGGTATTAAACACCACAAAACATACATGGCTTGGTAGATGATAAACGTTTAGTTCCTGCTGTAATTTGTTTTCATTTCTTTACATTGTAGTCAACACTTGTCTTTTGTTGGTCACAAAGATCACTGTTCGGCTAGTGTACTGGCGCTTTAGATGTTGAACAGTGAGGCACAACCCTTTATCATTTTGTTTCAAAGAGAACCATTGATCCTAATATGAGAACTGTGGTCAATCATTAAGAAAAAACACAAACAGGACAAAACACTTTCTTAGTGCCAACTTTGCCAATTGTTTGGACAAAAATGTTAGTGGGTAATACAACACCATGTAGATGACACGTTTTATTAAAAAGAACAAGTTATACAACATCTTTCAAAAGCTTTGCACAGCCAATACCAAGTTAACATCAGTAATTGAAAGTGAAGAATGTTATTGTTTTCTAGGTTCTCGTTTTAACGACAATGCAAACATTTCTTCTGTGCTCATAGTTGACTTCCAAGAACTTATAATATTGCGTATGCATGGAATTGTTTGAAAAGGGTATGATGGAACAAGTGCTTTGTAGAACGCACCAATTTCTTTGTAGTAAAGTTTCACCTTTACAACATTGTAGCATGTTTTACTTGTTGCTCCTCGTATAAAGTCAGGATTTGCACCGTCAGATACAAACATAATATCTGTAAGCGTCATACCAATGTATGGAACTTGTGGGAGACCATCTCTGGTCCTCGTCCTATAAATAATAAGTCAACAATTAAAGCCTTTAACTTTTAATTCAAATCAAAAATACACGATTGGTAGGGTATATAAATCAAATAACAATTGTAAATCGTATTACCTTGTGAGTATCCTGACCTTTTTATATGCCGAGGATGGTGACAATATAGCTATTAGTTCATCAAATCGTTTTTTAATTTTTTTCTTCCTGTTTACCTTAGCACGTTTAAGTTAATAGTTTACAATTTAAGTCATGCACAATTTTCACGTGTACAGTATGTCTAAAGAAAAGTTAACACTTACTACATTGAATGTTTGCCATAGTCTACATATAGAACCGTGTTCCAAGCCTGATATTATTGCAAAAGCACCAAAGAAGTTGCCCATGGAAACTAATTCTTCAGCAAGATTAATAAAGTACACAGTGCGTGATACTCTGACTTTAATGTTGTCTCCCAATAGTATGGCCTCAACTACAAAGTCACAAAGCTATTTTCATAAGAAACAAGTTAGTAGCCATTAACAGTAAAAATAATCAAGTGCACATAATTGATACAAAAGCGCACATTATTGTACTGTTGTAATAATGCTTTAAGAAACCCAGCAACACGTCCTGTGTGTGATAATAATGCACTAACATTAATACTACGTGCACTATACAATATATCAATGATAGGCTGTTAAAGTGTATAATGGGACGTACATCTCATGACTAACGAGTGTTAACTCCCTGGCAACCTCAATTGTAGGTATTGCCCACATCTCAACTTCATTTTTGAACTTCTTTCGCTTCACAACACGTTTGAATGGCTTACATATTATACCTCCACGATCACAGAATACAGTAAGTGATTTCTTCAAATAGGTGAGTATCATATAAACAGGTGAGAATGTGTTTGTTACTTACACTGTGTTTCAACCTTGCTGATAAAGTATTTTTTATCTTTAATTGATCGTCATAACTCATACGCTCTAGGAACTCTAGAAATTCTGGAACCCATTCATGCTCTTTTGTTACTAAGGAACGAACAATTGGGGCGTTGGAAATCAAGTAACAAAGGAATTGGATAATACTTGAAGAAAGATCAGTGGCTAGAAGAAAAAAAAAACAAGTTTTTACCGGTGTGCAGATATACTTTTAGGATCCCAAGTGTACACCTTTGATAACTCGGAAAATAGGTCGGTAGAAAACCCAGGGAGCTTGAATAAACATACAGTCAAGAGAGGTAAGAAGTCACCTTTTGTACAGTTAGCATCAATAAAAAATTATAAAAACTTACTTGATGTATCAAACTCTTCCACGTTCAAGTGCATTGACTCCACATCATTTATTTGAGGGAATTTGATTGGATGTGATATTAAGTATACCAAACCATCTATATTCAACCCTTCCAGGCTATCAATAATGTTGTCAATTGAACCTTCACGAAAAACAATATTTTCATTTTCCCTAATACCATGATAAAGTATCTAATGGTATTTTCTATTAATAGAGTTCCCACGTGAGAGTAACTAAGTAGTACCTTAGATATTTCTTTATATCTAGTTAACAGTTCTTGGGTAGGTCTTTTGAGTATACGAAGAAGGGTACCCCAAGAAACATTTTGAGCCTTTAACGTTGCAGACACTGGAACAACAAAATTAATGTTGTCGTACTTTGTTTGATCGCTTACCTTTTTCGAAAGAAAGACAGTGATACGTTACTAGCCGTTTTTTCCACGTCGATGGAGATGAAATAAGCGTGTTCCACTCTTTGCAGACCTTTTGTCAGTTAAACACGTGATTATTTAATGCTCTAGCTTAAAGGTATAGTGGTAGAAAAACGTACTGAGCAACTTGATATAAGAATATGTGGTTCAATGCCTTTAAACACCTTTACAAGTTTATAAATCTGTACAAACTAGCGTTGTATACCTGCTGAAGTACTTCTGGAGGTAATTTATCCATTTTAACGCCTTTCGGATTAAAAACTGTCTTTAGTTGCTGTAAACTAGATTTTCGACACCTCTGACGCTACTCTTGCCGTTTGTGCTTTGTTAAGTTTGTGTTGACTATCTACAAAGATTCGGCGCGATTTAATTTGTGTACACGTGATTGTTTTTAATCCAAGTTCGCGTTACGTACCTGGTTGATGAAACCTGCTCACAAGGGAAACCTGTAAAGTCTGCATGCTCGTAGACGTAGTCAATACAGTCAAGGTATGATCACCCATAGTAGTACTCGAGTCAAAAAAGTCAACATTTGCACATATTAAAAAATTGTGGATTTCACAATAAACAACACGTAACTCACGTTGTCCGTCGTAAGCAAGTTTGTGGAGAAAACCAAGAATATACATATCTGCAGGTACAGTTTGATACTTGCAGACTTGGTTAATCTTCAAGGTTGTCCTTGTGACAGAACTGAGGCTTTAAGCTTGCTTAAACATGACATGAAATAACAGTTCTGATTTCAACAGTCTCACAAGCAACGTCACTTTAAGACATGCCAGTGCTCATAAGCAAACAAAAATGAGATTTGTTCTGATAGTGTTTTCAAATGAGTGTTGTTAAACAAATTTGCTGGAGTTCATAACTTGAACGTTCATGTTGTGTTGACCGTACAGATGAAAGCATCAAATGACTTGTCACTACAATATATGTTCAAACGTAAAAATTCTTCCATAACCATGGCTACTATCTAACTAAACCGTTTTTAATCTCTTTACAGATATTAACCCAAAAAATTATGGAGCATTGAATAGCTCAAAGCATCTTTTGAAGAACATAGTCACAAATTGTATGTGTGCACGTTAAAGTCAGTTTTAGCAAGTCATTTGGCATGCATCACTTTTAGCTCTGCAGGGTGATGTGTTTGACCAACACAGCTGATTTATCCTTTTCAATAGCTGAAAATATATGGTGAGAGAAGTCATGTAGAATAGGTTATCACGACGTGGAGCACCCAAAAATGTTGCAATTGCGTGTCAATATTTTGTAAACTCTGGATTTGTTGCATTTGTGAGTCTGTCAATCAATATCCGTCTTTCCTTGCTGCGTTTGAGGCCCAATGTACTACAATATCTTTGTAAGAATGTTTTTTTTCTTGTTTTCTAACATTTCTGGGGTCAGTGAGCACGTCCTTCTAAAACTTTTGTATAAAGTTTTTGACACAAATCACAGAACCATTCTTTGGCCTTACTTTTTCTCTTCCATGTCTTATTGTCCCAATCAAGGCATTCAAAGTGGTACCATACATCACAGTAATCACATCGTATCATCAGCACCTACAACTGGTACTTTGTCATTTACTTTCGATGGGAACTTACTTGATTTGTACAATAGCTACTCCAACAACTGAAGAACCTACAACAGCTACCCAACAACAACAGAACCGCCAACAACAAATGTACAGAGTCTCCAACAACAGACGCACCTACCACTCTACCGCCTACTACTGAAGCACCAACTAGAGCTTCTCCAACCAAAGCCCTACGACTGTACTGAAGCTCCAACCACTGAAGTACCTACAACAGCTACCCCAAGAACAACAGAACCGCCAACTACAGATGTACCAACCACCAACGACAGAGGCACCGACTGCAGATGCTCCAACCACCGAAGCTCCAACAACTACAGCACCAACTACAGAGCCTCCTACAACTACCACTGTAGCACCTACTACAGACGCACCAACGACTGGGCCACCAACTACAGATGCTCCAACCACTGAGGCCCCTACTAAATCTCCAACTACAAGGCAACAAATGGAACATTTACGTATTGTTTTAAGTGTAATTGTGTATTACATACTCGTTGGAGAGTCCTTTGTACATGGGTACCCAATATGGAAAGTGTTGGGCGTGTAACATTGTCCGAAAATAAACTCTGTTCTGTGAACACAAAAAAAATGCTGCGAGTGCTCAAATAATAGGAGCGCTATGGACCAGTTAATATAGTCGCCTGGGTGTGGAGAGCAGGTTCAGACAAGTTTTAGACCAATTACTAAGACTGGCGACTATTCAGCGCTAGAGATATTTTTGTTTGTTGCTTAGTTTTCGTTTTTAGTTGTTCCACGTGTTGAAGTTGCTCTTTTTCTCTTTTTTGTAATTTTTGTTTTTTTACTGAGATGCTCGCGTTTTTATATGACCCTTTATGGAATCGGAATGGGTTGAATGCACGTGCAAGAGTGGATTGCGAGGTTTCTGGGCTGTTTAAAAAAATTTACTATCATCCATAATTTTTCAACTTACTACCGGAAAGAGTTTAATGTCAACGTCGGTCATATTTGAAAACACATGGAAACGCATTACCGTGATATTCCTAGCAATCTATCATTACATCCTCTGTTATGCTGCAGAATAAAGTCAAAGCGTATTTATTTAGATTTACAGGAGTTACAAAAGGTACATATATATTTTATTTATTGTGGGATGCGTTTCTCTGAAATCCTATTTGTTGAATAGTATTTACATGAAACACGTTCATAACATTCCTCCCTGTTTAGCTTGAAGCTAATCCAATGCACAGAAATAATCGTCATCGTATGGTGTAACATCTTCTTCATCAGAGGACTCGATTAATTCGTACTTAGGAGAGAGCTGTTCAGTTTCATACGCCTTTGCAAAATCGACGCTGATGGTCCCATCATCGTGTTCCATCTCCAATGGTTCTGGGAGTGCTGGATTTTCGTTTTCTGGTTCTTTAGGTTCATCAGGTTCGTCGTAGCAAGACATGGTAAGGCAAGGTACTTGAGACACCTTATCATTGTTGATAGATGTGTCCAATAGGCGACCATCTTCATCAAACTGGTAATGAGAGTGGTCCGGGTACGTTTGATCCACTTGTATTTCATCATCGCCATAATATACAGTCAGGGGGTCTGCTAGCTGTTCACTGACGTCCATTGGGTCATTTTGGAGCTGATCTGGTTGGTTTTGAGGTAGTTGTTCCCTCATTCTACTTATCAGGTACTGGCGGCGTAGAAGGCTAGTTTGACGGGATTGTAGGGACTGTACTATCTCCAATAGGCGTGGTGCTGTCGAAATGAAAGCTGAAATCGCTTCTGCTTCTCTACGGCCCAATTCGAGGTCTTGAATCATATTCTGGAGGACTTCGTGTAGACGGGTTGTAGTTGCGTGCGTAAGATGACCAGGTGTGTGATCTTCCGGAATGATTTCATGGCTTTTTGTTCCTGCCAGTTTATTGGTGATTCCTTCAATCTCTACTTGGTGCATTCGTTCCATGTTTATAAGTGGTATAAGCAAGTTTAATGAACCTTAACATGGTGATCACATCATTAAGGCCCTATCTTGCGGCCCTTGCGGCCCAAGTGAATTTGCGGCTTTTGCGGCCCACGTGCACAAAAACTCTGTAAATTAATTTTAATTTTGTGGATTAAATAAATAGACTTCTTTTCCTTTTTTTTTTGTTTGAGTATCTATACTAAAAGAGTGTATCCTTTTTGGATACGTTGTTTGTTAGGATATTTCTCTATCCTATTTAGTGGATAGACTCTTCTGAATCTTTATTGAGTCGGAGGATGCCGTCATCCAGCGTTTCACGATTGTCATTAGTGCTTGTTTGTTTGCGGCTGTATTTATTTCCTTATTTAGACGCGTTCGTTGATTCGTGTTAGCAACGTAACCATCAATTATCGTTTTTAATGCAGTACGGAATTTGGTTGCGTCATTGCTGTATGTTGAAATCATCTTTAAGTGAATGTCTTTTAGCTGTAGTAAAAAGACATCTTGCACTTTCGCTTCTCCAGCTGTTCGTGGTGATCTTCGTATTCTTTTTGGAGGTGTAGGTGGTTGTTCTGGATAGAATGCGTCTTCAATGTTTTCATCAGTCAATTCTATTGTCTCTTGTGGTTTCTGTTTCTTCTTTTGTTTAGTTTCATCTGATGGTTTGACTGAAATGATTGGTGCTTTATTTAATTTAAATTGTCTCCAGTCTGTGTCATCATTTCCGTCATCGTCGTCTTCCTCTCTGCTGGTATCTTCTGAGCCGGTAACACTTGATTCTTCATCTTTTGAGTCATTGTTGCTTTCGTCTGTGTTTGATTCTGTGTCACTACTTGGCGGTTCTATCTGTGCGTCATGTGCTTCATCATGATCCGCTGGTGGATCAATTTGTTGTTCTGGTGCATCATTGATTTGGGTTTCGTTGTTATTGTCGTGGTCTTCCTCCTCTATTTCCTCATCTGAATCCGAGTCATCATTCGGTATAGCTTTTCTTAATACCATTTCTTTAGGCTTTACTTTTGTGGTCGTTGGAGGGTAGCGTGAGCTTTGTGGTAGTGGATCTCTGTCATTATACTTTTTAAGGAATTTGATGCTTACTACATTATGCATTCTCGTATTGCTTTTGAAGTTAAGCATGTATGCATTATCATTCACCTTCTTGACTATTACGTATGGACCTCTCCATCTGTGTTGTAATTTCTTTGTCAATCCTGGTGTCGGTGTGTATTGCCACATTAAAACCTTGTCTCCCACTCTAAAGATAGTACTTGAGGTGTGTGAATTTCGGTACGCTTGTGCTTTGGTTGCTGCATCTAACATACGGTTTCGTGCTATCTTATGCGCTTTGTGGAGGGCTTCCATCATACGTGATTTGTACAATGTTACTGAGGTGGGTGTTTCAGGAATAACTTGTAAATCAATTGGTCTACGTGGATGTCGACCAAACATTAAAAAGAATGGTGTTTCACCAGTTGCAACATGGTGGGTGGTTCGGTATGCTTGTAAACATTGTGGAAGGTATTCATCCCAGTCAGTCTGAAACTCTTGATCACAGAATATACCCAGCATTTCAGCTAGAGTATGGTTAAAACGTTCAACTTGACCATCAGTCTGAGGATGATATGAACTGGTTGATAATTTGCGAATTTTAAACAATTGGAGTAGGTCTTTCATGAGTGAGCTCATGAATTGTGACCCTCTATCAGTTAATAGTTGTTCCGGATAACCAAAACGTGCAATGACTCTGTCGAACAATAGTTTTGCAATTACCTCAGTGGTTGGGTTGCGAATAGCAAATGCTTCAACCCATTTTGTGAAATAATCACAAAATACCACAATATTTGTATTTCCAAGGCGTGTACGCTTCAAAGGTCCAACAATGTCAATTGCCATGCGTTGCCATGGAAAACTGGCAACCATTGGCATCAACTTGCCAGGTTGTTTGCCCCGACGGATCTTTTTGGTTTGACATAACTTGCAACTATCGATGTAGTCTTTAACTTGTCTGTAATACCCTGGCCAGTAGTATTTACTACGAATTGAGTTGAAGGTTTTGTAAAAACCTAAGTGACCATTTTCGTCATGGTGGCTTTTGAGTACTTCAATTATAAGTGTTTGAGGTACAACCACCTGGGAGACTGATTGCTTAACTTTTGGTACTGAGGGTAACCAGATGTGATTCAATATGCCCTCGTCATTTATCCACATAAACCTGGCCAGTGCAACCACGTTTCGTGCAGCTGTTTGGTCAAGTGGCAGGTGTTTAGTGCGTATGTAATTTATTATATTTTTGCAAAATTCGTCATGATTTTGACACACTCGTAGGCGTTCAGTACTGAATCCACTGAAGGGTTTGATCGACACTCCTTTTGTAAAAGGTGGTCTTGATAGAGCATCTGCATTGCCATGTAGTCTACCAGCCCGTTGTTCAATTGTGAATGTGTATTCTTGCAAAGCGAAGACCCATCGTGCAAACTTTTGACGGACGTGTTTGGTTGTCAATAACCATTTCAACGATTCATGGTCGGTAACAAAAATAACTTCATTACTTGCAATGTATGGACGGTAGCGTTCTGCAGCCATGATTACTGCCAGACATTCTTTGGCTGTGGTGGAGTAGTTGCGTTGTGCTGTATTCAAACTTTTGCTGAAATATGATATGACTGTTTCTTTTCCGTGAATCTTCTGTGCAAGTACTGCTCCCACTCCAACGTTTGATGCATCTGTATATAATATGAAGGGCTCATTAAAATTGGGATATCCAAGAATTGGTGCATTTGTAAGAGCCTGTTTTATTTGAGAGACACTTTTATCATGTTTTGCAGTCCAGTTAAATGGCACATCGTTTTTAAGTAGTTCATATAATTCATGAACCATTTCAGTGTATGCCGGGATGAACGATCGGTAATAGTTCACTATCCCTAGGAATGATCGTAGATCTTTGACATTTGTAGGTTTTGTCATGTCGATTATTGCTGCAATTTTGTTCTTATCTGGTTTTACTCCATTCCGCGTGACCACATGTCCTAGGTATTTGACCTCTGGAACACAGAAACTGCACTTTTTAGCATTTAGCGAGTGGCTGTACTTGTCAAATCGTTTGAATATTAACGCTAAAGCTAGTAGATGTTGTTCAAAGGTCTTTGTAAAGATAATAATATCGTCAATGTAGACCAATGCATACTTCCATGTTAAACCATTCAATAGGACCTCCATGTATCTTTGAAAGGTTGCTGGAGCGTTGACAAGTCCAAATGGCATTCTATTAAACTCAAACAGTCCAAATTTTGTGGTAAAGGCTGTTTTCTGTTTGTCTTGTTCAGCAACCTCAATGTGCCAGTAACCGCTTGGTTGGTCCAATGTTGTAAAGTAGATAGCTCCTGCTACAGAATCTAAGGCTTCCTCCACTCGTGGAATAGGGTATGAGTCCTTTTTGGTGACTCCATTGAGTTTTCTATAATCAACACAGAATCGTAAGGTGCCATCACTTTTTGGTGCAATAACCACCGGGAATGACCACGGTGAGTTGCTTTCTCTGATTATACCATCTTCCAACATTGTGTTGATTCGTTTCCACAGATAATCTGCTTCTGATGGTGACACGCGGTATGGTTGGCTTTTGATAGGTCTGGCACTGCCAGTTTCAATGTTATGAGCAGGCATTTTGGATTTGGGGGGACGCTTCGTGTTCTTGATGAATAAATGTTTGTACTTTGCCAGAAATGATGTTAAAAGTAGTTTTTGCTCATCATTAAGACTACTGTTTGATAAATCAAACATATCTTGGATGGTTGCCATATCACTGCTGAATGTTTTAGCATCCTTCAAATCTTTTAAGATGGATTGGGCTTCTCTTAGTTCGGTGGATCGAATGGCGTTAATCCTGTCATTGTCCATCCAATTTCCTTTTGCTAGAATGAGTCCCTTTATAACGCCAGTTGGTTCATTGGAAAAGTTGGCAACTCTAATGCCTGTTTTGCCGCCTTGAACCATTACAACAGCACGTTCTACTGCTGTTCCAGACATATCTTTGAAGCGTTCACCAGCTTCAATTAACATGACTCCAGATGCTTGAGGCTGTCTAACACGAACAGGGACAAAGGTGTATGATCGTGGTTCCAGTACCACACTATGTGTAACTACCAGTGCTACGTTTGTGCCTTTCGGTAAGGATTGTATACACTTAGTTGATGTAGCTGGATCATTGTTAAATATCAGTCGATAATTTGGTGCATCAATGGTTATTTTCATTGCTAAGATTGTATCCATGCCAATGAGGGGTTGGTCAAAGTCTTCGACAACAATGAATCGAATCCAGCAATGCTTTGAACGTCCTATTTTAATTTGAAACGTTACAGTTCCCATTACTTTTAGTGGTTCATGACTCGCTCCTCGGAGTGTCGCTTTTGTAGGTTCTAGCTCTGTGACCTTCATTGATTTGAGCATTTTGAATGGAAAGATACTTCTGACAGCTCCTGAGTCAACAATTGTTTCTTTCGTCAAAGTAACATTTTCATTTCTGAAAGTTGTCATAGTTGTTAGTACTGCTGCTTTGTCGGCATTATTAGCAGACTTGATCATGTTCACTTGGTAGTCATATCCATCATCATCATAGTCATCATAACCCCTTTCATCATCATAAACCTCATCATCATAATATTGATCTTCTCCATCATTTGTAATCATACGGATATATTGACCTTGTCGTCTATTGTTTCGGTTGAAACTTTGACCTTGGAATCGTTGATTTCGTCGGAAGTTATTTGGTCGTGCACGATAGTTGTCAAACTGTCCTCTCCTTTGGTTTGGACGGTACCTTTGATACCCGTTTGGGTGGTTTCGATTATATCCTCTATTCGGACATCTGCGTGCTATGTGTCCTGGTTGTCCACAACTATAACATTGGATTGGCCTTTGGTTGTTGCGTTGTACAACTTGGATGGGTGCTGGGTCTGTGATTGGTATAGGTGCTGGAACTGGTGCCGGCTTAACCATGGCTTTCATGACACTGATGTGAAACATGGCGATTTCGGAGGCTTTTTGAACAGTGGGTGGTCTTTGTAACAACACATATTGGGCCAGTTCTGCTGGAACTAACTTAATGCAAAATGCATCTCTTAAAGCAACTGGATCTGTCATGCGTGCTTCCCTTGCAGCATTGTTAAAACGGCCCATGAAGATACTAACATCTTCTCCCAGTTCCATCTTAAGAATGTTGAACTCATGCTTCTTGAGTACGGCATTCGCCTTTCGACCGTAACGCTCAAGTAAGGCTTTAATGATGATTGCGTGTGAGACGGTAGATATTCCAGAACCGTCAGCGGGTTTCACTGTTTCTAGTGCCTGGCCTATTATAAAGTTTCGAAGGACAATTTCATATTGTTTTTCTTCCCAGTCAGAAAACTCAGAGATTGACTTCAGTTTATCCAACCAATCATCAATACTAATTTTGTCCACAACAAAGTCACCTGAAAAGGGTTTGATAGCTCCCTTTGGTACGGTCGGGTACTTAGGTGGTACAAAAATGGGGTTATTCGCTGCATCCACTGCAGGGTTCCCATTCTCAACTGCTTGAACTCTAGCTTTAAATGCCGGTGTATACGCTTCAATTGCGTCATCAATATTGTTTAATTCTTCTAACATCTTAACTCAATTTCTTTCTCTTACTATCTTCTCTCTTTTACTCTTTCTCTCTTACTCTCTCTCTTACTCTCTCACTCTTACTCTCTCTCTCTCACTCTCTCTAATCTCTCCACGGACACTACAAAAATCCGGACTTAACAATACAAGGACGTACTTAAATTGACAATTAGTTTGCAGGTAAAAATTCTGGCCGTGTCGCCAAATGTTATGCTGCAGAATAAAGTCAAAGCGTATTTATTTAGATTTACAGGAGTTACAAAAGGTACATATATATTTTATTTATTGTGGGATGCGTTTCTCTGAAATCCTATTTGTTGAATAGTATTTACATGAAACACGTTCATAACATCCTCTAAAGCGTACATAACAACAACGTAATAAAATGGAGTCAAACACTGCATTCTTTAACGAGATTCCCATTGAGATTATTGTTCTTATTCTACAGTTTGTTCCCGAGTTATCTATGCACTCGGTTGTACATACTTCTCGATTATTATCCAATATCGCTACACAGCACTTGGGATACAAAAAAGGGGGAGGAGACATTGTGATAAAGACAAAAAAGAAGCTTAAAAAGCTGTTTCAGGAAGCTCCATTCCTGATAAAGACAAAGACAATTTCTATTCGTTTCAAAATCAGAAAAACAGATGATTTAAAGTACCTTCAAGGCGCTTATGCATTAGAACTGTACAAAGTTAGTAAGAGTGTTGATTTTACAAACTTTAAAGTCCTTGTTGGTATAACCTTTAAGTATTACGGAATGGTGACTGACAATCACGTTAAACAACTCGCAGGGATACATAAAATTGGTTGTAGTTGGTGTTCACTAATTACAGATGAAGGTGTTAAAGCATTAGCTGGTGTTCATACAATTGACATTTCATACACTGCAGTTACAGATGATGGTGTGAAAGCATTGGCTGGCGTTCATACAATTGATTTAACCCATTGTAAATATATAACAGACGAAGGTATTAAGGCTTTGGCTGGTGTTCATACAATTGACATTTCATACACTGCAGTTACAGATGATGGTGTGAAAGCATTGGCTGGCGTTCATACAATTGATTTAAGCCGTTGCCAATATATTACAGATGAAGGTATTAAGGCTTTGGCTGGTGTTCATAAAATAGTGTTAGATCATTGTAAAGGTATAACTGATGAAGGTATTAAAGCGTTGGCTGGTGTTCACACCATTGCTTTATGTGGTAATAAGCACATCACAGATGAAGGCATAGAAGTATTGGCTGGAGTTCATTTAATTGATTTACGCCTTTGTTTCCAACTTACACCTAAGAAAATCAAGCCTCTTGGTAGGATTGTAATCTTTTAAACTACCAATTGTATGAGCAACAGCCAAGGCTTTCACGCCATCATCTGTTACTCATGTACATGAACAATTAATTTTATGAAGACCAGTTAGCTCTAACACCTTTACTTTAATTTCAATACATTTCTTTACACACAATTACTGTCATGTGCTAGTGGGATGCCAAGGGCATCCTTGATTGCTGTTAAGGATGTGGCACCAAAAAGGTTGAGAGCTCATATTTCGTTCTGAAGAAAATTGGAACGTTTCATTACTCGTTTTTATTGATATACAAGCATATCATCACTAGCAGGTGCCCACATGTTATTGCAATATTTAATATCTACTGCGGTAAAGAGAACTTCCGCTACAGGGACAAAAATTATAGCTCATGCAGCTTGAGTGAGTGTTTTAGGTAGAAGAACTCTATTCTGCTTGATACGCAGCGACTCCTCCTGTGGAATGTCTCAAGTTTGTAGTCAGATTCCATCAAATCATTTGCCCATGCTGTAGCTTAGAGCCAACCAGATTTTTTACGTAGTGAATTGTTACTTCAACCCAAAAAAGAAAGGCAAAAATAGAAGAACAAGAAGTTGGTTTTTTATGTTTATATTTGTCCGTGAATCAGGTGATAATTCACGGTTTGAATTTTTCAAACGTTACAAGTTCTTAGAAATTATGTACGTGTACTTGCTATAGTATAGTATAAGCAACTTTTTTTCGTACCTTGGTGATCTCTAAACAGTTGCAATTCTTCCGAACTTCTGTAGCAATGATACTAGTTTTTCTCCATTGTTTTTACGTGTGTCACGTTAGGATTGTTGGAGTTGGCGTGTTTTGGAGAGTTTGTAAGCATAAAAAACTATTTAACAAATTGACGACATACAGAATATTCTGAAATTCTGTCTTTGGTTGATGCTTACAAACCCCACTTTCTTTAGCCCTACAATTTTTCTTTAGGCTACTATGCCTATGAGTGAGGAAGCATAAAAAGACAACAAAAAAAATCACGCTTGTAAATACGTTTTAAGATATTTGCGTCGTTTTATGATCACGTGATCTTTTGTGTCTACGTGATTTTTCGTGTATGTCGGGTAGTCCCGACCGAAAGCTAATAGCACTCTATATCATCTTGCGTCGCTGCCCTGTACTCAAAATTGCTTGTCAAAGAATCCACAATTTCGTTCGTATTTTGTGGTAAATGCCGGTTGTCGTATGCTGTTTTTAGTTACCCCATTTTAGTGGTTAACATCTTGTTTTAGTGATACATTTTATGTGGAACCATAAAACCTGGCAACACAAACACAACTAAACAATGACTGTGCATTCAAGATGGAAGTTCTCGAGACGTATTTTCACGGTAATTGTTTCACATTCTTTTGACTCTATTTTTGAAGCTTCATAAAACAATCATTTTACAACAAATGCACCACTTCTCGCTACTACTATCCCTTCTTGCGCTTGCTCTACTCTGTGCCGTACGATTTACCAAGAGAGAGATTACAACACAATTCTGTTGCTTACTTTCTATAGTGTCAACAAAAAGTTGAACCAAGTAGACAATGTTCTAAAGACTGTGCTCAAGCGCTAGATAATTGTAACCAACTAGCACCAACTACCGAAATAAGTCAATGTAAAGATACCTATGAAGATTGTGTAACCCACTGTCCTCCTGAAATGTGGGTACATCGCACTGAAAAAGATCCTTGCTTAGAGTTTTGCACTACAGCATTCAAAAAGTGTAGTGATCATGGAAATGAACTTTACGATTGCCTCCTATCTTATGCTACTTGCGCAGATATGGAATGCAGAAAATGAGTTAAAAATAAACCACCCCCCATCACCTTCATTTTGTCTTTGGTTCTTTTCTTCCCAGACTGAAAAAGTAGCTATGGGCGCGAGCCTTTTTATTAGTTTGTGAACGTTGCTTGAACCGTTTCGAAAGGATTTTTACAATCAATCACTTGACTTGGTTGTTGCTGTCCGTAATCAGGCATCTTGTATCCAATCTTTGTAAGATCACAGCGGAACAAAGAAAGATATAGTGTACCGCTAAAGTGATGAAAATACTGTACTTCTTTCATGTGTCAGTTTTTGATAGTCATGTTCTTTGATTCAATAAATATTCTCAAATAGATTGCGGAAGAAGTTAGCCTTTTAGCCCAAGTCAAGATGCATACTATATCCCTTTTTAAGTGTCCCAAATATGGCTGACACGGGCGCCAAGGCCTAAATGCGCTTTAAGGCAGTGGCACTCAATCAAAAGGTGAGCTGTAGTTTCAAGGGTGAACCATTTTGATCTGAACATATTCCAAAATAGTGGGTGCACGTTTACCTTACACATACCACTATTTTGAACTAGTTGCAAAAGATGTGACGTAATGATAAGATTGTCAAACCCTCTACTAGATACATGATTAGGGCATTAGGGCTTTCAGGTGTTCATACAATAGACCCTCGACATCAAATTGTATGGCATGCATGAAATTGACTTTACTAGTACCTTGGTAACAAATACAGGGTTACAAGCGGTTCCTGGTGTTCATACCTCTCACCTTGGTAATTGCAGACTTATACTGATAGAGGTATTCGAGATCTGTCTGGTGCTTATAAAATTAGCCTTTCCTACAACAAATGAAAGGCTTAAATCTGTGTCGTTTTTTGAACGCCTGAAAGATCAAGATATTGCCAAATCATTGGAAGGTGATACTATTAATGTCTGCTCCATACAAGGCTTACTCGTACACTGATTAAATCCAATAAATAAGCGTACATGTTATGGACTATTAAGTATGTAACGAATAATTATTCATAGAAACGTGTTATGACGTTTTTTGGTTAAAATGGAAAGCAGGATTTAAAGGTCACCACTCATACTTACTACGCATATGACAGTGTTACAATAATATATTTGGTTTTAGGATGTGCAACAATTAAGAGAAGCCGCGGAATATCCCGAGGAGGACATTCTTTTTTAAACAACTTTCTCGGCTGACTTTCCTTTTTAAGAAACTGTTCCGTCTTTCTCACTTGCCATCATTTCATCATTATCTCAAAAACAACAACCCCAATGGCTACTATTCACTACCTCGCTCTATCTGCGCCATGTCGTATTGCTCATATCGGCGCTCTCGCCACTGGCACTGACGTAACTCTCAAGGTACTCAGTAACAAAGACACACCTTGTTTGGCTAATACAGTCTGTTAGCCTGTAGATTTACTTAACGGTGAGCACAAAGAAAAAGCTTACTTGAAAATAAACCCAAAACACCAAGTACCATCTGTGACTGAAGGAGATCTTGTTGTACGTGACTCAAGTGCTATTCTCAGGTACGACATTAAAGAACGCCGTTTTCTCCGCAAAATATATCCGCTTACAAAGCGATTAGGTATTTTAGCATTCAGAATCCGTCACCAGTTTACCCCATAAACAACTCAGTCGCATTCGCACCAGTACGTCTTATTTAGAAATATGACGCTAAAAAACGATTCAGTCACGTGATATCACGTTTTTTATGTGAAACGACAACTTATTGACGGGTTTTTTGTTTTAGATCGACTCTGCATACGAATCTATTCGTAGTGATATCTTCAATACTTGTAACAGCTTCGCTTTTGAGAATTTCTTTGTTTCCAAAGTGTACAAAGCAAGAGACACTGATCCTAAAAAGCTCAAAGAGATCACAGACAAACTAAAAGCAGAGGTATGTGCAACACAAAGTTGTTTGTGTTTGGTTTAAAGTTGGTCCCATGCTCACTGTTTTTGAATAGTTGGAGTTCTACGAGAAGAACTATTTCAAGAAATCACGATTCTTGGTTGGATACTCAATATCTATGGCTGACTATGCACTGTGCGTTTCTCTGGCTCAAGCTATTGGTACAGGATATAAGGTAGCTCTCCCTAAAAAGATAGCATCTTTGTACAAAAAAGTAAATAGGGATCGTGTGTTCAAAAAAGCACACAAAGATTTCTTCCACTTTGCCAGTGCTATTAGTAATAAACAATAATTTTCCTTAACACTTTAGCAACAAACACAGCATTTTTTTTATCCTATGTTTTAAGTCCTAGTCTTGGAAAGAAAAACTAAAAAATGGTTATTGAAGGTCGTACATTGTTCACAATAAAACAACTGTAAGAGGGAGCCTATAGCCCTCAAACTAGAATCAAACTGTATAACTAACTGCAATATAGATTCTAATGGAAATGTTGATAACAACATTTGGTGACTACGAGTAGAGTTCCAGCATATTCCAGAGAAATAAATCTCAAGAATTTATGCTTGTTCATTCTTGGATTATTATGCAGAAAGATGTACCAGATTCTGTACATTCCATATATGCTCAGTTCACTGTATTTCTCATTTGGGAGGGTGTAAAAGCTCTGTGTAACCCTAGCATGGCAAGATTTGGTTTCTCCTTAATTGCAGGCAATCCAGATGATTTTTTTTTGTATTCAGGCGATGAAATTACACTAGATCCTGGATAAGTACACAATAGAAATTCTTCCTTTATCAAAAAAACCATTGCCAGAACATCATCATAAATCTGATCCGCCTCCACGACTTCTACTCTCCTACAGGCAAAATCTATGAAGTGTATGATGAACTTCTACACGTATTTCCTCTTCAACTATTTGTCACGATCACTACTCTCAAGGAATTCAAGAGAAGTAGTTAGTGTGATAATACACTACAACATCCAATTTAGACTATCAAAGATAAGATTTACAATGTGTGCATAATGTACAGAGTGCGTTGTTTTTTTATTATTTTTAGATTGTACTAAAATACTGTGGAGTTTTATTTTGTTATGTATATTGTAAGCTAGTTGCTAGGTACTACTCTGGTTATTTCGATCTACAGCTTCTCATTATCAAGCTTTTTTGCGGTAGTGCGCCTTGTTTGTCTGGAGAAGGGCATTACAAAGGCTCTGGCAGGAGGATAAAGGAATATAAAAGCAAGAATTGCTAAAACGAATGTAAGAACCTTCATTGAGAACCGACTAAAATTTTGCTAATTAAGCAGTACCTATGACAACTATAATTGCTGCTATGATACCGACGACCATAGGTACAGATATGCTACTGTTACTACCTCCAGTCTGCCCAGAGCACGAGTTATCAAACACAGCAACAAGACTGGTCCCTAAAATTATGAGTCGATTTGTGTTAAGTAACTAGTTGTGTTTTTGCTGTGTACCACGCTGTACTGCTCGGCCTTTTATGCAATTACCGTCATTGAAAATGACATCTACATCATCTAAAGAACATCCATCATTGTGCTTCACAAGTACAGACTCTTCTCCTCTCTCAAGTTGAAAATCAACCCGGATTGATCCTATGATACAAACCATTAGCACTTCAACTTATACTAGAAGCACATTCACGGTGTTAATGTACCTTTAATATCATGACAAGTTTCCAAGACGACTGTTGTATTTGTTCCGAATATAATGATTGAAGTGTTTGTTGTTGCAAAAGTATCTAATAGAAACAACAAATTAGCCATTTCTGTACTACAGGTTTGGTTTACGTACTTGTCCAAAAAATTTCATACTGAGGTAGAATGACAGTACCATTGAAAGAGCCATCACAATCGAATTCTGTTTCAGAAGAGCATCTGCACACAAGATTTCCAATAGTACACTTAAAACTGTTAGTAATAGAATTATCCTCTATGCCTAACGTACTAATGACAGTGCTGGAGCTTCTGTAACTGGTGCGCCAACACAACCTCGAAGTGTACATCTATTCAGCATAAGTTTTTGTGATCGTCTTCCAAACATATAACAATGTGCCTTTGATCTTGATCACAAGCGCTATCTACCTCGGTATGCGAGCATGTATAGTTCAAAGGACCCAAAGCCATACACATATCGTTAGTGCAATCAATAGTATCATTACACAACACAGGTGTGGGTTGAACACAAACACCTAAAACGATATTAAGGCGAAAGCATTAAAAACTCGGATTTTTCATACCGTTCATCATAGCGTTAGAATCCGTTGTACAACCATTATTGTCATTACAACGCCATTCTACAGATAGAAACGGTCTAACATTTGAATTCAATTCATCCTCACTATAAAAACTAGAGGATACTCCTTGCACTATACTCCATCCAAAATCATCCATAAAATTAGCATCAACCAAATCTTTAAGGTAAGCTAAACACGTGGGTAAGTAATATTTTAAGAGGGCGTTGTTATATCAAATTACGTACAAGTTACATCAGCATTTACAACTTGATTATTCTCATATATAAGAGTTGCAATTTGATTGTTGGGAGACGTATTTACCAATCTTCGGTATCTATCCCAGCTTACTACATTTTCTTGCCAAACGCTTTGCGCCTTGAAAATAACCGCATTTAATCTGAGGTCAGGTGATGTAACGGTAAAGGTTGCTTTCACAATTTCTGCATCGTCTGGTACAGGTCCACCTTTGAAATAATTAAATGACATATCTTGAAGACAATTATACCGTTTGTGCCAAATATCAGTGGAAATCTGACGAGTCCAATTTGCCTAGACGACAACCGAACTGTATCAAGTGCGCCATGGGCATTATTGCTCCTTGACTCGTCAATATATGTCGCTTCTAAATCATGTATAACAGACATAGTCGTATTTTGGCTCACTATTAACGCAAAACATTAGTGATCACGTGTTTTTTGATATCTTTGGTGTCGAATGTTACTTTGTGCCGAAAACAACGTAATAAATTTTTGTTGGCCAATTTTATTATCGTAGAGGACAAACTATGCGTTGTTAGGCATAGCAAAAGAGATTTACCTGATAAAGTAATAAATATTGAGAGGAGTAATATGAGTTCGTTAGTTGTCATTACTTCGTGGTGTGCAGTTGTGTAAATAAATTGTATTGAATTGAATGAATCTTTTTCACACGGCTTATACGTTAACCTCGAAAGCGGACGAACCAATACGAGGGGTGTCGTTATGAAAAAACCAAAGTGAGGTTAAGGACAATATTGTCAAGGTACCCAAGCGGGATAAAATTGCTGTGAATGAGTAGTGATTACCTCCTGTTCTTGAAGTTGCTTACACTGATGAAACATGCCAGAATTGTAAGTTTGGATAGTTGTGATATTGTACGTCTACTGCATCCAGGATAACTACACACTATCAAAACAAGATCTACAATGTTTTGTTTACACATTAAACTACTGCTATGTGTTCTATCAGTTGTGTTTTTCACATACAATCATCACGTGGGATGTTCAAAACAGTTTACAGTGACACCAAAGCAAAATACTGTGGAGTTTTTTTAATGTACATGTTAAGCCAGTTGCAGAGGTACGACTATGGTTATACAAGTTTGATCTACAGCTGGTCATCATCAAGTTCTTTTGGAGTAGTGCGCCTTGTTTGTTTTGAGAAAGGCATTACAAAGGATCTGGCAGGAGGATATAGGAATACAAAAGCAAGAATTGCTAAAACGAAAATTAGGAACCTACTAAAATAATCAGAATTTAGTACCTATGACGACTACAATTGCCAAGATGACACCAATTACCATAGGTACAGATATGCTACTACCTTCAGTCTGCCCAGAGCATGAGTGATCAAACACAGCAACAAGACTGGTACCTAAGTTTACATGACTTAATGTTTCAAGCCAATAATTCTTTTTCCTTGTGCGTACCACGCTGTACTGTTCGGCCTTTTATGCAATTGCCGTCATTGAAAATGACATCTATATCATCTAGAGAACAACCATCATTGTGCTTCACAAGTACAGACTCTTCTCCTCTCTCAAGTTGAAAATCAACTCGAATTGATCCTAGTTTAAAAACTGTTTAGTATGGATCTGCAGTGTTTAATTGATTGTGTGTAATTTTTTGTACCTTTAATATCATGGCAAGTTTCCAATACAACAGTTGTGTTTGTTCCGAAAATAATGATTGAAGTGTTCGTTGTTACAAAAGAGTCTAAAAAATCGCAAGATTTTATCAACTTTCGTACGGGATGGAAACAAAACGTACTTGTCCAAATAATTTCGTATTGAGGAAGTATGACAGTACCATTGAAAGCGCCAGTACAGTCGAACTCAGTTTCAGTAGAACATCGGCACACAAGATTACCAACACGACACTTTTATAGAACTTGAATATACATTTTTCTTTGTTTAATACGTACGACAGGGACCGTTGGAGACAATGTAGTAGGTGGCGCAGTAGGTGTATCTACAAACCATTCAACAGATAAAGAAGGTCTTTTGCTTTGGTCAGAATCATTATCGCTAATAAATTGAGTGGAAGTGGAAGTGTGAATGCTCCAACCAAAATCATTCGTAAAGTTTGAAGCAACCAAGTCTCTGAAATACGCTAAAAGCACAACGTTATTTTATCTTTGCAACACTTAAAAGCGTACAAGTAACATCAGCTTTTACTACTTCACTACTTACTAGCTTGAGTTCTGCAAACGGGGAGCCGCGAAAAGATCCACCTGAAGATGATTTTAACAACAAAAAAATAATGACGAAAATACCAGATGATGTGTAGATGTTCCACGTTACCGAATCTTCACTCCAGGGAGCTGTAGCTTTACGTATTTGTGCATAGAATTGTGGCCTATCTGTAGTGACGGTAAAAGTTGCGTTTATGATTTCTGCACTGTCCGGTACAGGTCCACCTACGAAATAGTCTGAGTCTATAGTGCAGCGAAGAGAAAAGAAATTACCATCTATTTCAAAGATTTTCGAAAATCTAACCAAGCCAACCCTCGTAGAGGACAACTCAACCCTATCGCTTGAACCGTAATTATCATTGCGTCGGTTATCGTTTCCTCGTTTACTATCAAAGTAGCTGTTTATGAACGTTGCCTCTACGTCGACAATCTCAGATACTGTACTCTGGCTAACTATGGTGCAAATAAGAACGGGGCACGTGATTTTGTCGGTTTGTGCCGATAAATTGGCCTACGAATTAAACGTAGAAGCAAGTTGGCCTTCAAAGTGGTAGCACCAAAAAGATACGTTTTAGGCAAATTGGTTTTGAAATTTAGTACCGGTTACAACAATAATTATTGATAGTAAAATTAGGAGATACTTGTTAGTTATCATGCGCGTAGAAGTTGTTCTATAGGTTTACTAATTTTGTTTAAATGGATTGAATGGAACACACCACTTAAGGCCAGACATTCTCTAAAAGCATTTAGAAAAACACCCTAGTTATTAAACATGTCTTATGTATATATATATAAAGCTTTTACTTGGTTCACAAGCGTTTGAGGCTTAACACGGAGCGAACTTGTAATTTTTGAGGTACACTGGTGTTGTCGCTAATTGGAGGTTCGGGAAATGTTTCTATGTTTAATATAACGCTATGTATTCATGTTTGGTTGTTTTTCACCACACAGCGAAAGTAAAACTGCTGTCTGTAGTATAAAACGGATTACAGATATCATTGAAGTGATTAGGTACCCGATTAGCAACCAATAACAGCATTGCTGAAAAAGTAAGCTTACCAACTGTATAAATTATTTGTAAACAATCACGTGCAAAGCTCCTTTTTTGTCGCAAGATTAAAAAAACCACATGCTATTTTTAGTAATGAAAGTAGGCGCGAGTGTTTTGAGCACCTCAATTCTCTTTTGTCTGTGCCACTTCTCACTTTTTTTGGCGCTCGTAAGAATTTAGCAAATGTACAAGTGTGAAATATTTTATTCGGGTATTACAAAACAAATAACAAAGTTTCTAGCATATTGGATACATGCTTTTCAAGAATTAACACAAAGTCACTAGATGTAGCAATGTTGCCAAAAATAGGCAACAAACAGTGCATGGTACAACGCAGATGGTTAATTGCAGTGTAAAGAACGGTGTGCTGTTTCAAAATCACTGTCCTAGGCTATGGCTTCATCATTGCAAGTTTACATGGAGCTAGTTTTCTACTAGCGTCTTCTGAAGTATACCAAAGTAATTTAATAAGAGCTTTATTAGTGGAACATCTCTTTTTATAGTTCAATAGTGCTGGCGAAATCAAAGAAATCTTTGTGTGCTTGTTCGTACACTGGATCCCTCTTTACTTTTTTATACAAAGATGCTATCTTTTTAGGGAGAGCTACCTTGTATCCTGTACCAATAGCTTGAGCCAGAGAAACGCACAGTGCATAGTCGGCCATAGATATTGAGTATCCAACCAAGAATCGTGATTTCTTGAAATAGTTCTTCTCGTAGAACTCCAACTATTCAAAAACAGTGAGCAGGGAACATGTACCATAGGATTTAACTACCAAACAAAACAAACAAAACAACCATGTTGCATACCTCTGCTTTTAGTTTGTCTGTGATCTCTTTGAGCTTTTTAGGATCTGTGTCTCTTGCTTTGTACACTTTGGAAACGAAGAAATTCTCAAAAGCGAAGCTGTTACAAGTATTGAAGATATCACTACGAATAGATTCGTATGCAGAGTCAATCTAAAACAAAAAACCCGTCAATAAGTTGTCGTTTCACATAAAAAACGTGATATCACGTGACCGAAATCGTTTTTGAACGTCATATTTTTCTAAATAAGACGTACTGGTGCGAATGCGACTGAGTTGTTTATGGGGTAAACTGGTGACGGATTCTTAATGCTAAAATACCTAATCACCTTGTAAGCTGATATTTGGAGAAAACGGCGTTCTTTAATGTTGTACCTGAGAATAGCACTTGAGTCACGTACAACAAGATCTCCTTCAGTCACAGATGGTACTTGGTGTTTTGGGTTTATTTTCAAGTAAGCTTTTTCTTTGTGCTCACCGTTAAGTAAATCTACAGGCTAACAGATACTGTATTAGCCAAACAAGGTGTTTCTGTCTGTTGCTGAGTACCTTGAGAGTTACGTCAGTGCCAGTGGCGAGAGCGCCAATATGAGCAATACGACATGGAGCAGATAGAGCGAGGTAGTGAATAGTAGCCATTGGGGTTGTTGTTTTGAGATAATGATGAAATGATGGCAAGTGAGAAAGCCGGAACACTTTCTTAAAAAGGAAAGTCAGCCGAGAAAGTTGTTTAAAAAAGGATGTCCTCCTCGGGACATTCCGCGGCTTCTCTTAATCTAATTGTTGCACGTCCTAAAACCAAATATATTATTGTAACACTGTCATATGCGTAGTAAGTATGAGTGGTGACCTTTAAATCCTGCTTTCCATTTTAACCAAAAAACGTCATAACACGTTTGCTAAGAATAATTATTCGTTACATTGCTTTCTTGATATTTAGCGAACCCTCTTTGTGAAATATTTGTATACCTTAGAGGAAAATGTAGTTGCCAATCAAGGGATGTTCATTTTCCACAAACAGTCTTTGCTTTTCTGATCAGCTACTTACATACTTAATAAATACAATCTAAGATCACTATTTTACTAAACTTTATTGAGAACCCTTAAAGGGAAGTGATGAGAGGCTTACAAATGTAAATAGCACGACCACTTTAAATGACATGCTGTTGACTTGATCCAGAAGATTTACCAAGGTGCTCTCTTCGGTTTTACCAATGTTTTGAAGTTACTGTGAATGTTACTGTCCTTTGTGAACATGTTTCTTGTCACAACTCACCTCCAAGATGATGTTTGGAACAAGTTTGTTGAGATACTTTTCTTTCCACCTGACTTGTATCAAGGTTATACAAAGTTACAGGTATTAAAAAGCTGTCCACTCTTCCGCCACCGCATGTACTCTCCTTCTTTTAAGTTGTTGACATGCCACACCTTACATTCTCCATCTTGCACCGTTGATGTAGTTACGCTTGTGTCTCAAATGTCCTTGCACATACCAAATCAACCACTCTCAATGTAGTATCCCGTTGTTGTAAGTACACTATTTCACCAGCCTTCAATTTAACACTTTCCATTCTTTACATTCTCCATGTAGCTTACTATATTTCCAATACTGTTGCCTAATAACATTGTAAATTGGTCATTGTTTTTATTCCAAAAATACCATGGAAAATGAGAAACACATGTTTCTCACGTGAGTATCTTTCTTGGTTCAACATAAAAAAACCCACTTTCACATACAAATAACATAGTAATATGTAATTTCGTAATACAAGCGCCTTGAAAAACATGTGACTTTTTGCTGCTTTTTGTTAGGCAGAACAAAGTTACTAAGTTAAAAAAAGTTAGTACTGACAATTCCAATGTTCCTTTATCTTACTATCTACTTCGATAATATCAAGATGAAGCTCTACTGGTAGCTGTAGCAGATCACAAAGAATCTAGCGACATGTGCTTGTACGTGATACTAAGTTTTACATTTGACCACGTGACTAAACTAGACCACGTATAAAAAGCCAAAGAATCGAATGCTTATTGAGCAACTACAAAACGTTTCTATCTTACCGTTTTAATATGCCAAAAACTCAGCTAGCTGTCGTTATACGCTTTTATATTTGGGTCTAAACACTTGTTTTGCGACGTGCTTGTATCTGTCCGGATTTTTAAACTGGCCTTTGGTAACACGGAACGCTTAGGTTTTAGTATTTTAAGCATGTGAACAGGCGTAATCATTACATGAACGGTTAGGTAAATAGCCGGCATTGACTGCGCTTTTACTAAAAGGAAAAACTGTCAGGTGTTTTTTTTTTAGTTATATCCGAAAAGAACACCAAGCCCCGCTATCTTCTGAAGAGATGAGTCAAACAACCAAGAATGTACATGAAAAGAAAGAGAATACCCTTTCGTCTCCTTCATCGCGGTCTAAAAGATCAAGTACACAAAAGAAAAAGAGACGCGGACATAGGAGAGGTGCCACGTGCGTGCTTGTTTTTAGACATGTTTTGGTTGTTTGAGAAAAAAGAATACACAAAACTAGTGATTTTTAAGCGTTGTTGTATCATACGCAAGCGTATGATCGCATAGAAGGCGTTTGGTATAGGTTTAATTGGAGATCATAATTTCGGACTTCTGCATCACTAGTTGTTTGGCACCTTTTTTTTTTATTCTTTCAAAAAAACCTAAGTAACTCGGTCAATGTGCCCTTATTCGCGTCAGTCGTATATTGCCGAGATGCTTACTGACTTTGTTTTTTAAACTCTTTAATCATAAAAACTAAATAATGGTGAATAGGATGGGCCAGCCACGACCTAAGCAGTTAGATGAAACAGTAGATAATATAAAACATTCTGGTGGATTTTTACAAAGAAATGTACCTTTTGTAAGGTCTAAGATATTCGGATCTCCATCAGAGCGTCACGATCATAAGTCTATGTCGTACTGGAGTAAAAAATATATTGGTAAACATGGAGAAGAAATATCAGTACGTACCCCATTTGGTATAGCCAGAAAAAACGTAGAAAATAATCCAAAAAACGCCTCAGCAACACTATCACGTGTTGTTTATCATTTGGGTTCAATTATTTTATCACAAACATTTCGCGTGCCTGAACTCTAAATTTGCTTCCACGTGTAACCACGTTGCTGGCACGTGGTGCTTTAATTTAGTGTACCTTGTGCCCCTTTTTTTTGTTCAAATAATCATTGTTTGCGTTTCATGCTTACCTTCTCCTTCAGGATACTTGTGTACCAGAAATATCAGTTTCAGTACATGTTGTAGAATGGCCAGCACGTGATCGTGTTCTTCGTGGCCGCTTGTATTCGCCTAGAGACGTATCAACATTTAATGGAAAACTTGTTGTACTATATTCAGGGTCTGGTGCAACAGCTGAATCGTATTGTCTTGCTATGGCAGTAGAATACGTATATCTTGGGTGCAAGGTACTTACTTTAAACACAAACTAGTTACCTTGAGCATTTAATTTTTACACGTGACCTACACGTGATTAACCACAAATAAATAAGCACACACTAACGCGATTTTATTCAGTGTTTAGCCTTAGATTATCAAGGGTTCGGAGCTAGTACATCTGCTTCGTATGTTTACACCAAAAAATCTAAAAAATACGAATCAGGTAATGAGAGCTCTTCTGTCATTGTTTTTATTACATCTTGACTTATATATTGTCATAGGTATATCTAAGCTTAAAGAGAATAATTTACTTTCTGATGGTATTGCAATGTACAACTGCGCTCTTAACACTGTGAAAAAAAAGAAGGGAAACAAGAGTTTATTTTTTAAACCAAAAGATATAATCATACATGGTTACTCTCTTGGTGGTCCTGTGGCTTCTTTTACAGCGTATAAAGCTGCTTGTAAGAATCAAAAGATATGTGGACTCATTCTTGATCGTATTATGCCATCAGTCAAAGAAGGTGTGTCAATGCATGGTACGGAAGAGAAACGAACGATTTCTTAGCATTGTTTACTTATATTTTTTAAACAGGTTACCCTTCCGTTGGTGGTTCATTAGCGAAATTTGTTGTTGGTCGATTAAGTGTTGCTGCTTGGTTATCAAAGTTAAGATCTATATATGATTCAGTTTTATTACTTGTAATTGCGGCAGGACAGCTAGATCCCCTTTCGAAATTTGACACAAGAATTGGTAAGTCAACACAAAATCAAGTTTTTTGAACGGGGATTCCAACAACAAATCCTCAACTAAAATTATGCACACCATCACTATTTTGATTAATCAGGTTTCTTACATTGTTAAAAAAACATTTCCGCATAACCAAGATTCCCAAGTGCTTTTGATCTCACGTTCAACGTTCAAAACTGTAAGATGCATTTCTCATTATTTTCATAGGTTTCTTTGCAGAAGTTCTCGGATTTAAGAATGCGAGGAGAGAAGTAGTTATTGATGCATTACATAAAGATCACTCTAAAGTAATGAGAGCAACACAAAATGCATTGAAAATGATAATACAAGATGATGCTTTAAACTTTGCAAATCAACATCACGTTGTATCATGGAGTGGTCACAAAAAATCTCTTTCAACTTGCGACTTAAGCGAACTGACGAGTATGTACCTTGGAGGAGATAATATATCAGTAGCTGGTAGCGAAATAGAGTCTGTCCTCTCTGAATTTTAAGAGAAGCTCAAAGGAGAAGACCATAAAAACTAATTGTATAAATAAAAAAAAAATGTTCACCTAAACTGTTCATCCTTTTGTTTTCATATATTTTGACTCCTTTAGCTTACGCATCTCAATGTTGCTCCTTTGCACTTAGTTCTTTCACACAGGCTACAACTTGAGAATTTGCATCCGGTTCATGTTGATGTAGCTCCTTCAAGCCAGCCTTTCTTTTCACTACAAGTTAAGACATAAGCACTCCAGTATAAAAAGCACTACAAATAATGACTGCACTTATGTTGATGACAGCTACGGTATTTATAATCACGTGCGCATTTCTATTACGAATTCACAACAATGCTTGGTTGATAAATATTAAACAATCAATCTCCAAAAACTAGGCGTCCCGTTATCACAAAAACATCGCCATCAAACCTTGATTTGGTCGAATCTAATTAAAACATTTGACAGGCAAATTCCAACAGCCTGACTTTTGCTATTGCGTCAAAAAAAGGATGAAGGCCATAAGCAAGGCTAGCCAATCCATTCCCCGAGTGTATTTCCAAAATACTAAGCGAGGTGTGAATTAACGCTAAAACGGTTTGTATTGAGAGTTTATTAGTATTGTAGGTGATATACCGGACTTGCTAGAAGAACTTCGCAATCCTAAAGATGATAGACGAAAAGTAGCTATAAAAAGGGCCATACACTACTTAACAGTAGGTAAAGACGTCTCAGCAGTGTAAGCGCTTCATATTTTTTATTTTGCCGATTTTTAATACAAATCTCCCTTACAGGTTCGAAGACGTTATTAATTGCAAGCGACAAACAACGAGCGTTGAAGTTAAAAAACTTGTGTACTTGTATGCCATTAATTACTCCAAAATCTACCCAGACCGTTTCAATGATGGCGCAAAACACTTCCAGGAGGTACATAAATCTCATTGACGCGTATTAAATCATTTAGGATCTACATGACCCAAATCCAGTTATACGTGCCTTCTCGTTACGCTGTTTAAGCTGTGTTACAAGTTCAGCTCATCAAAATGATGTTTTCAAGGCTTTAAAGACAGCATTGAAGGTAAATGCTTTTTTCTGGCAGACATGTCGCCATGTTGCTCCATTTGCGTTATTAGGTCCGTTAACAGAATATCTAGGACAGAGAAGCGTATGTTCTTAAAACTGCAGCTGCGTGTGTTTCAAAATTATACAGATTGCAACCAACCAAAGTTACAACAGAGGTAATTATTCAAACGTCAAATGAGACATTTTTTATTTTTGGAGGCAAAAAAAACGTGGAAATTTTTTTTAGTTTTTGTTTGGCGGTTTTTGTCATTTGTCGGCTGCTTATCATCTTTAAAGTGTGATATAATGGTTGTATTAATTATATTAGGGATGTATTGAGCTGTTGACAGGTTTATTAAACGATTCAAACCCTGTACGACCCGTTTTTCCTTTTGGAAAACATTTTTCATTTAACTTTTTTTTTGGGCTGGTTTTTTACTGACAACTGCGAGTACTCCTCTCTGTGTTGGTTATATAGTCTTGTATTATTATTTTTCAGTACTAATAGTATATGTTTCTAGATGGTAGTTGCAAATACAGTCGCTGCATTAAGCGAAATCGAGCAAATGTCACCTACACCAATTTTTAAGATTACATCAGAAAACAAAAATAAGCTTTTGACAGCTCTGGAAGAGTGTACAGAATGGGGACAACTTTTCCTTCTTTCTGCACTTGCTGAATATTTACCAAAGGTACGCATCCGCTGTTTAAAGCGTAGAACAGCTCATACACAATCAAGTAAAATTCAAACAAACGTTTTACCCTTTTTTTTTCTTTTTGCTCGTTTATTGTTTGTTGCTTTTCAAAGTCTTTGGTACATCAGTTATAAATATTTCTCCTTCCCAAGCACTAGCATATCTATATTCTATACTAGAATGCAAGAATAATCAACTCACAATTTGTTGTAGGACCCAAAAAAAGCAATGAGTATAATTGAACGTGTTTTGCCACGTTTAAAGCATACTAATTCTTCAGTTGTTCTTGCAACTGTTAAGATTGTTATGAGATATATTGTTCTATTTGACAAAGAACAATCTGAAAAACTACTAAAGAAAGTAGCACCACCTCTTGGTAAGTCGCAGAAACCTCAAAAAAAAAAACCCATTCCAAGAAAAAAGTTTCTTTTTTTTTTGACTTTCTAACATTTCTTCCATTGTAGTCACTCTTCTAAACTCAAAGCATCCTGAGCTTCAATATGTTGCTCTACGTAATGTTAATTTAATTCTACAAAAGACACCAAAGCTATTACAAGGACATGATGACGTTAAAGTGTTTTATTGTAAATACAATGATCCAGTTTATGTTAAATGGAAAAACTAGAGTTAATTATAATGCTTGTTACTCCTCATAATATTGATCAAGTACGTCTAACATTCAGTTTAATACATTTCTGTTGTGCTTCAAATCCAAAGCTACAGGGTAGAAGCTGAAAGCTTAAACCTTTGCCGACTTGCGATGATTGAAAGCGCTTTTGTGCTTTTTTTTTGTTTTCGCTTTTCTCGGATTTTGCTGCGTTGGTGATGTTGTATGCACTCATGGTCTTTATTAGGTTCTTGTGGAACTTAAGAAGTATGCTTTAGAAATAGATGCTCAGTTTGCTCGCAAGGCTGTTCGTGCTATTGGTCGCTGTGCTATCAAGTTAAAATCTGCTGCTGAAAAATCGGTTCATGTTTTACTTGATCTCATCAAAACTAAGATATCATACGTTGTTCAAGAATCCATTATTGTCATTAAGGTACGTACACAATTTAAAAAACTAAGAAAGAGTCAAACGCAAGCATACAGCTAGTGTAAAAGCGACTCGAAGTTCATACATCAAATTTTTTTGTGAAGATCTGACGTTTTGCCTTAGGATATCTTCCGTAAGTATCCTAACAAGTATGAGAGTATAGTCACCGTTCTATGCGATAACCTAGAAGCATTGGATGAACCAGAAGCAAAAGCAGCTATGATCTGGATCATTGGAGAGTATGGAGAACGTATTGATAATGCAGGAGAATTACTTGAAGTATTTTTTGAAGGATTCACTGAAGCTGCTTCTATAGTACAGCTTCAACTACTCACAAGCATCGTTAAGTTATTCTTGCGTAAACCAGAACATGCTAAACTCGTACAAGAAGTACTTAATGCCGCTACAGTCTCTCAAGATCCAGATCTTCGCGATCGAGGTTTTATTTATTGGAGACTTCTCTCTAAAGGTATGTGTTGATTTTCTTGTCTCTTTGAGAACCATAACATGTCCCAAGGCTATGTACATATATTAATGATATTTTTTAGACCCAGAACGTGCGAAAGCAATCGTTCTTTCGAAGAAACCGTTAATTTCTGATGCTTCAACTCGTATTGAAGAATCTGTTCTAGAAGAACTCATTTCTGAGATTGGTACATTAGCTAGTATCTATCATAAACCACCAGAGGCTTTTGTGGAACATACAGGTCATGCACCATTAAAGAAACGTGCTTCTGTATTACTCTCTGCACGTTCAAGCGGAAAGAAGACGCCTTCAAGTCCGAAAAGGTCAAAATCGAACAGATCTTCAGCGAGGTCGAATAGATCATCAGCAAGTGCTCCAAATTCTCCTACTGTTTCTTCTAGAGATGTTATAACATGCCCACCTATAAATGTACTCAAACCTGAATCTGGAGGTGGCTTAGAAGTCCTGGCATCTTTTAATCGAAGAGAACGTATCTTCTTTGATATGAGGCTTACAAATAAATCACAACAACCACTTCGTGAATTTCAAATTCAGTTCAACAAAAACACGTGCGTATAATATTACTTTCATAGCGTTCTTTTATTATGTACCTGAGCGTTGTATGACTTATTTTATGTGTAGATTCGCTATGGTACCTGGTGCGCCTATGCAAGTCGTTCAAATAATGCCTGGCCAAACTATGGTTGTTTCACTTCCTATTACGCTTGATGGACAGGCAACTGATGGTGTTTCAAACGTTGTTGAGATAGCTATAAGGAATAATACTGGTCTTTATTACTTCAAGGCACCTGTTCCAATCCATGTTTTGTTTGTAGAAGGGAGAGGTCTTACTAAACAAGTACGTCAATACCTTTTGGTTTTTTCTTTTTCAATGAAACATAAACGATCGTGATTGGTAGCCAAAACTTTTTACATTGTTGGTATCAACGCTTTTGTGTACAATACATCTAAAGTAGACTAATTAACCTCAAACTTTTGGGGTTATTTTGAATGTCGAGGTGTTTCTTATGCTGACAGTGTAGCCTATTTTTTGTCCTTGTCTTGCTAATTATTTTTAATAGGCTTATCGCGAGTTGTGGCAAGTTAGTGGAGAGGAAAAGTATGCTGATATTCCTTTGATAATAGCTTCTAATAAAGATGCTATTAAAAACAGAATGAATTCGCATAACATGTTCTTTGTGGCATCAAGTAAAAAAGAAGGCCAGGTATGCTTTTTATTTTTTCATATTTTTACTCCTTCTCAAAAATCGTTTCATAATAACACCACTTTGCGTGTTACATTAAAAATTTATAAACCATTTCAAAGAACACATTATTACCAGCAAATTATATGATTGTTTCTGGGATCACACCCTCATTAGAGATGATTTTTTGGTTTCTTTTGGTTTAACTTTTTTTTTCTCGATTTTTTCTTCCTTTTTCTCCACGTGGTCACAACAAAAAAATTCTAAAATTGAAATACCTTTGTTATTTTTTAAATATATCAAATCCATGTTATCAACACACGTGAATCAACTCAACCATACATATTTCTTTGAATAATACTAATTGTGAGTTTTTTTTAAAGGTCGTTCTTTACTTCTCTGCTGCTACACATAATAACTTGGTATTCCTTATTGAAATAGCATTTACACCAAAGGCAAATGTTTGTAAATTATGTACACGCTCACAAGCACCTATATTAGTACCATTGCTTGAAAGTTCAATACGCTTTCTTCTTGGACAATAAATTATTTGAATCAAAAGACAATTTTGCAGCTGCAGTGTTTTATTACTTAGAACGGCTCACTGTTATAGGTTGTTGATGGGTAATTTGTTGTTTTCATGAGTCTCCGTTCTGATCGTTAGCAATTTATTCCAAAACGTCTGTTGTCAGCAGTCTCCAAAGTTTGGGTCACTTGTGTAATGCTTAAGTTGGTGATACGGATCCAGCAGACAGGGTTTTTATCAATTGATTCTACTTGTTTCTTGAAGACTATAGAAGATTTATTGAGGTGTCTTGTACATTGTAAGATTTACAATATTGCTTGTGACAACTGAACAATGTCCATAAACACGTGAAAGAGAATTAGCATATACCTCCTTATAAGTATTGACTTTGACAAATAGTTTAAGAGGAAACACATTTGGTGTTTTATCACAGGCAACAAACACTTGATATATTCTACCTTGAAGAGATAGCAAATGAGAAACTTGTCCTCTTGGCATTATCTTTGTGTCAAAAAGTAATGTTAGCTTAAATGTATGCCTTTCTCCTGGATTCACTGTAATATTAACCTTGCTCATCCATGAATAATCGTGTCTGTTCTGGCAGTTGAGGAATCCTAGCTCACTGGTGACAAGAGGTTTCCAAACATAGATAGCACTTCCCCCTGCAATGCTGTATTTATTTGGTCCAGTACCGAGGTATACTCTCTCTTCTGTTTTACCAATGTTTTGAAGTGTAGCTGTGAATGTTACTGTCTGTCCTTTGTGAACATGTTTCTTGTCACAACTCAACTCCAAGATGATGTTTGGAACAAGTTTGTTGAGATACTTTTCTTTCCACATGACTGCATCAAGATTATACTTAGTCGCAGGTATTAATACACCTGCTTGTCTAACAGGCTTTAAATCTTTAGTGATACATTTATGGATAGCAGACTCTAGTTCTGCGCCATCAGGACCCCATTTTTGATGGTACAAATGTCGATAAATGTAATCTGAGTCATTTCGTATTATTTCGCATAGATAATGGTTTGATTGTTGTAACGACGCCAAATCTTGCCATGTTAGGTCGTTACTAATGATAATATTTAAAAGTATCTCGATTGGAAGTGAAAACAAGTCTGTGACTTCTGTGCTTAATATATCGACGCACGTGATACGTTTCGCTGTCATTATGGGACTTGTGGTATATTATTTTGGTCAATTTGTATACACAAGAACGCTTACTTATTCTCATTGTGTTGGGTTCGTAACTTTTCTACTTCGTCTCCTTTGATTAGAAGAAAATACAATCAGAAAATTCGAAGAAAGAAGTTCCCACAACACAGACGTGTAGTTTTTATTCAAAATACATCAATGCAAATGTAAGTAACTGGGTAGCCTCAGGTAGGGCATAATTTGTTTCAAAACACCCAAATGATTATTTGGCCAGATAATCGCCAAAAGAAATAATGATCATTAATTCTATAAGAGCTTTACTGAGGTGTCCTGTACATTGTAAGATCTACAATATTGCTTGTAACAGTTGAACAATGTCCATGTATAATATTTAAAAGACCTTCACATGATTCCTTGAGAGTATTGATCGTGACAAATACTTGAAGAGGAAATACATTTGGTGTTTCATCACAAACAATTACTTGATAGACGCTGCCCTGAAGAGACAACCTATCAGAAGGTAGTAGAGGCATTCTTCTTCCAAACCATAGTACTGGCTTTAATGCATCTAACAGTAATGGAATCTTGAATGAATGTCTATCTCCTGGTTCCACTATGAGGTTATAGTCATGTACATTCCACTCGCTAGATACATGAAGTTTGTTTATGGAATTGTTCAGAAAGCCACCGAGATCCTGTACAAGAGGCTTCCAAATATAAATAGACCTACCACTTTCAATATCACTAGATATATTAGGACTAGATCCACAACCAAGGCAAACTGTCTCAGGCGTTTTACCAATATTCTTGAGCGTAAGTGTGAATGTTACTGTCTGTTCTTTGCGAACATGTTTCTTGTCACAACTCAACTCCAAGATGATGTTTGGAACAAGTTTGTTGAGGTATTTTTCTTTCCACGTGACTGCATCGAGGTTATACAAAGTCTTTATCTCCTTTATGTGCCCAGTCAACTGTTGCTGTTTTAAATTACCTGTGATACATTTATGGATAGTAGACTCTAGTTCTGCACCATCACGACCCCATTTCTGATGGTACAAATGTCGATAAATGTAATCTGACTCATTTCGTATTATTTCGCATAGATAATGGTTTGATTGTTGTAACGACGCCAAATCTTGCCATGTTAGGTTGTTACTAATGATAATATTTAAAAGTATCTCGATTGGAAGTGAAAACAAGTCTGTGACTTCTGTGCTTAATGTATCAACGCACGTGATACGTTTCGTTGCCATCAATGTGACAGCTATTTTATTTTGGTCTTGAACTTTCTACTCTCAACCGCAGAGTACTTGTACTTCAAGGTTTACTTTGTGATCTTGCATTCCTACCATAAGCTCTACAAAGAAAAATCAGAAGTTTCACTTAACCGTTTAAACACCTTAACAAGCCATATTTAATCAAATAATTGGTCTGTGGAAATGGAGCCCACGCATCCTTTTCATGTTGACGCTGTTTTAAGTGTATTGTTTGGACATGTAGAGTTGAAATGTTTACTTTCATGCCAAAGTGTCTGTAAGGGCTGGAAAAAGGTTGGTAGCTCAAATTGGTTGTGGAAAACGTACGTAACTACCATTTATAGAAAAACTAAGTTATTTTACTCTTATTTATCCTCTAATGGCCCAGACTAACACTTTATTAGTAAATGCAGCGGGTTTTGTTTTGAAACAATGGCTGAAAAGCAAAAATACCTTAAACCACCTCAAGGCTTTTCATACCAACATTTATACAAGACACATACACAAAGTACGCGATTAGAACCATAAATAGACGAAAACCTCAGCCAGTTGTCATTTCTACAACTCGCCTGAACGAACGGAAAAAAAAGTTTTAAGTCGTTGTTTAGGTGGACGCTGCAGACGCAATTATATTGTTAAAAGTGAACCACACTTAAAAAAGATTTCTTTTGAAACACCCGAAGAAAGAGGACAACCAAGAATGGTGTAAGTTTTACTACAACCACGTGATAATCAATTAAAAAAACAAATTCTTCTTTTATTCTGACAAAAAAAAAACTCACAAAGAATTCAGTAGGAGCTTTCGTGAAGAAGATAGATATACATCAATAAAGGTCGATGGCAAGAAAACAGTCTATTTGGGATCCAATTCTCAAACTGGAGTATTTTGGTGGTCACATGTGGCTACTGCAGATGTTTCTGTTGATAGTATTTCAAGTGCTTTAAATGCCAATCACGGAGATTGTTTTAGTCTGGAAGATGACAACCTACTCAGTACTTTAAGTGCTATTTTTCCTGACGGATCGTAAGTTCATGATATACTCTTACAATTGATTGTACTCAAATACATTGCTTTAGGTATGACGTTATGCAAATTTTTGTTAGACCTGAGCTAGTCGAAAACAAATTAAAAACAATCGACAAAGAAGCAACTGATTTCGATGAAAAAGATTACTGGTCAAACGAATGGGCTAAATATTGGGTACGTGGTTTGATATTCTCCTGTCAGCGACCTTTATTTTTGCACGGGCTAGACTTCCTTAAATTGATAATCAATACTGAGGGAAGCGTAAAGGCTTCTGGAAGTGTTGACCTTTACTTTTATTTTGTTTGGTTTTAATACATCTCAACAGGGTGTAGTGTACTCACTTTTCTTTCTAGGACTGGTGTGAGTTCTCTACAGAAGCAAAGAAAGAAATCAACATTGGTTGTCCTTCTTACTATCGTTGCTTTTATCAGCAAGACGAAAAAGAGTTTAGGGTTAACACAATCAATCCATTTCAAAAAATGTCATCTCTTGATGAATCACGTGTTAATTACTATGTTAATAAGCTTAAAAAAGGTGAAATACCTACAGCTATGTCCTTTGGTATGATTGATCGTCGCGGAACACCGTACCCAACAAAGAACTATTTGTTAAAGCAAAGCATACAAACTGTTCTTTCAAATTTTCTGATTGATGGACATCACAAGATAGCAGCTGCAGCTAGATGTAACCTACCTTGTTCATTGCTTGTTTTCTTACCCAAAAAACCTCTTATATACTTTCACCAAGACCCTCTCCGTAATTATGACAGGGAAATATCATTCTTTACTGGCCAAGGATTTTCGAGAGGTACAACAACTTGTCGCAAAAAAACCAAAAAAAAATTCGGACTACCTTTTTTTCCCACCCACAGAAAGACCTTGGGTTTTCTTTCAGTTATGAAATAGTATTTTCAGGGTGTAGTTGGAAGGGAAACCGAAGCATTTGCACCGCAGTTCAAGTTAAATATGTTGTTTACTCTTGCATCTTTCCCCTTTTTTTTCTTATTGACTTTTGTAGTTAAATGTCGTTCAAGGCATGCTTTGCCGTACCCTTCAGATCCTCCATTTTTGATGATGCAAGACTTCTCTTCTTTATCATGGTATTTGACTCTTAAGAAAGAGGACATAGCTAATCTTTGGTGCTACATATTTAAGAAGAAAGATTACGGTGAAACCAAAACAACAGTATGTTTCTTTTTTTTTTAAGTCTTTTTTTTAAATTCTTGTACCCACGTTCCTTGTGGCTACTGTTGGCGTTTTTTGCCATTAATATGGCTCTTTTTTGAAGCAAATATTGTTGTTATATATATATACTTGTAACCATTGAGAAGATTGTTGACACGTTTAATTTAGTGGAATCCTGAGGAAGTTGTTAAGTCTGTTGTTTTTTCTAAAGATAAAAAACGATGTAAGGTAGAGTTTAGTAAATTACAATATCTTAAGGATGCTGTATCTGTTAACAGATATGGTTATAACTATGAAGGCAAGCTGGTAAAATTTTCAGGACACTACCTAGATGTTAAGCATTACACGAAAACGTGAAAAAATGTAAATAAAAAACAGCTATCTGCTAAACAACATTCAGTTTGATTTATTGTCTATACATTAATAGTGCTACTAGAGACAATTACCTCAAATAGCCCGATCTGGCCATGAGCCGGAGTCTTAGTTGGTTGTAGCATCTGTTGTTGGGCGTTAACGACAATTAGCAATAGATAGTAATTTACCTGGGAAATAGTCAACTTCGCCCTTCTTGTTTAATTAAAATGTTGATAGTGTGTTCGGTGTACGTTGGAGTATTCGAGGTAAAAGTAAAAGGAATATTCATCTAAAAAAGGGTATTTGTTCCAAATTCGGACCGAATTTCCTAACTCGACCAGTGCAGTGAATTGTAGGTTTGTGTGACACAAATAAAAAAGCGGCAAACTGTTTCATTTTAACCAATACCAAACGATGATGAGCAAGGTTCCGCCTTCTAAAAGGCTACAAAAAACAGTGTCGGTAATACCACCAACATCAACGGCAACACAACTATGGCCATTCGTACCTACAGAGATTCTAGAGATGTTCTTCGGTGACTTTGATGCTAAATCACTTGTAAAATCAACAATGGTTTGTAAGGACTGGCAACAACAGCTCGTAGCCATAAAGTCGCTTTGGAAACGTCATTTAAGGAAATACGAGGTTCACCATAATGTACCTGAAGGTTTCTATGCAAAAGACGGATACGATGAACCAAGGGAACTAGGCTACTACCAAAAGAAAAATGTTGACGGATACAAAGCTTACTTTTGGGGATTCAGCACAAACCACGTTGCTTATACTATCATACTCAACTGTAAAGAACTATGTGCCACTGCAAAGCAACATGAAGGCTGCGCTGATTATCATGACAGTGACTTCAGTGAAAGTGATGAAGAATTACGCTATAACAGTGATGCTCCTCTCCAGTTCACAAATGTCCGAACTGCATCTCAAATAAAAATGTTACATGACGTATTTATTTTGAAGAAGAGAACACCTACAAAGATGTATGAAAGAGCAGACTGGGAACAAAGGCTAATGAGGGCATGCTTGGGTGGTTACAACAGTGATTATAAGACTGAAATCAGCATATATCAAGCAGATGTACCAGATATTCATCCTTGTTCTGGTGTTCACAAAAGCTTACTACCAATAAGCCTTCCAAAACCAACATATCGCCATTTTTTATTTGATTAAAGGTGTCACTATGTAAACAACACAATAATAAAAACCAGAATACTTGTCTTCTGTTGTGTTTATTTAAATCACTTGATTGTTACTATGTGTATTAAGTGGCGAAATAAATGTTTCACGTTTATTTCGGGTGAAAAGAAAAGAGTGGACCGATCAGTCACTTTCGTTTTCAACATTGTACAACTCTTATGTACTATCCGACAAAACCAAACCAATAAACCTGTCATACCGAATAGCCCACCACCGCCGCTTCGCTCCCCATCTCCTTCTCTTTAGTTCTTGGGGTAGATAGTCTGGCTCTGGTCCTTCTTGGTGTACCAATCTAGGCCAAACACGTCCATGTTAGATCACCTGTCTCAAGTCATCTTCAAGTCTCTAGGGTAACGATTGGCTAGGTTTTCAGGTGAACATGGTAGACTTAGTGTAGAGCTTAAAACAGAAGTCAAGCATAGTAAGACTGCACTTTTTCAAAACAAATAACATATAAAGCCCTTGCTGGATAGAGATAGTACCCATGGCTAACTGTCTTATGGTTACGATGAGTTCACTCTTACATATAATTTTATAATTACGTTTGTCCAGTAATCAACCATATTGAGATACAAGCACAAGGACAAAAGACAGCCAGTAAACAAATTACCGGAAGACACATAACTAAACTGACATTTCTGTTTATTGTTATTCACATACAATACCAGATGAGAAAAGAAACATATTTCCAATAAGTGCAGCACCATCCCCACGACTGAAAAAAATGATTTGAAAGAAACGCATTTAAGCCAACAATTTTACCTCTATGTGAAGGCAATGAAGTGGATGATGATTCAGAATCATTGATAACAACAATAAAAGGGTATTCATTACCTTCAACTTTAACACGTGCAATCTGCTTTGCTTTATCGTTTACTGAACCAAGAGCAATGAACTCAATATCACCAAAACTGTTTACATCTTGTAGAATAAAGTGATCTGGGTCATCCTTAATAAAATCATATTCATAGCAGTCCATTTGTGCCATCAACATTGTTTTCATCTTTATTCGGTATGATAGGCATATAGCTTCTTGCCCATTCTCCACTTGGTGTCTCTACAAATGAACAACCTGTAAACACAGCTGATATTACACCTGATCCAGTGTCAACACTTCTACAAAGAAAGTCTCCAAGATACTTTCCTTCTTCTTCAGCAAACCCATAATTAGAGTCAACAAAAATAGCATCATATTTCTTGTCTAGTATTCCCTTGCCGACATCGTTAATATCAAGGTAGTCGCAATTAACGCCAAGATCGGCCATCTTGCTAACTAGAAGATCTCCTGTATCTCGATTGTTAACGTACAAGTACTTGCCAACCTGTTTTCGTGGTTAGAACGAACAAACATGACCTTGAAACAACCCACGTACAACCAAGCGCTTACAAAGCGTATAATATGGACGTTTAAGACCTAGATCTCGTATACTTGACTCTGAAAACGTAACTGGGTAACGAGACGCCAGTACTTTTCTCCACAGGGTACGAGAGTGCTCTACAAGGTAATTAAAGAGCCATGATACTCTCTGTAATACAGTCAATTGAGAAGAGTCAGCATTATCAATAATACACTGCCATATCTCTGGCGGTACGCTGTTTGTCATACTGACGCCAATAAAACACAGTTTGATACCATGTTTGACTGAAAGAGTTTGATCAAACATCAACGGCTGCACTTTCCATAATCCTTCTTTTATTCGTTCTTGATTGATATTAATCACGTGATTAATGTGATGAGTCAATATTGCAAGTGTATTTGCGCAAGAAAAAAAGAAAGTAATTACTCTGAGAAGTCTCCAATACTCAAACAAATGCTAAAAAACAAATCATTTTTTTCTAACATCATTTTTCTTTATACAACAGTCATCCTCAAGAACAACTTAACACCAAAATAGCGGTACTATTTTATTACACTTTGTTTTGACAAAGCTACATCTTGAGTAAGAACAATTCGCTCTAATACAACTAACCTCACAATGACTTTGTTGGATTATGCAACTACAAGTGGAGACAAGCTAATGCTTTTGATCTATTGTGGCAAACGTTTATTTGAAAAATTATTTTAGTTGCCTACAACACGTGTTATTTTTGATGCGCAGAATCTCATCTGATTTGATTAAGGGGGCACGCTGAGATGTGCAGAAATTGTTCAAATCGGCTCAAATTTTCGTGCCTATATCTTTGACATGAGGGCTTTTGAAAAACCCAACTTTTAGCGTGTGCCTTTTTGTGACGTTTTTTTGTTGCAAAAGTTTTTTTTTTTCAAAAAACGACTGCATTTTTTCAATCTTTCTGTTTAAAAGCACATTTGTTCAAAACTACGTTACCCATAGCATCTACACACGTAGTACATGCTATGGGTACACTTTCAATAAAAAGTCTCAATTTGAAAGCAAAAAAAAATAACGAATTTGCTCTACACCACCTAAAATGCGTCTCCAAGTGGTGAAATAGTGGACGAATAGCTTTAAAAGTTGTTTCAAATCCGTGTAATTAAGGTCAAAAAGTTGAGAAAAAAAATGACATTTCGGGCTTTGAACTCAAGTAATCAATCTACACAGTTCGCTATCCTATTTTTTCAGCGTTTTACGCGATTTTAGATGGGTTTAAAGCCCGAAGATGCCCGTGGGGCTAAGGTCATTTCATTCTCAGCGTGCCCCCTTACTTAATACACTTAGATTACCCCCATTAGTGAAACTTAGTGAAACATCCTCAATAATAAAACTGTAATGTAATAAAGAACCAGTTTTGTGTAATCACAAGGTGGAAATCTTTGATACCAGCTCAAAGATTTCCCAGAAAACTCAGGTTATTTGCAGCTCGCATGGGCTTCGCTGTTGCCTTAAGGCGCTCTAATACGCTGCCAATGGTAAGTAATGATAAATAATGCATTAAGTGAGTGCCTTAATGATGAGATTACCCCAGTAAGAGATGATTTATAAAAAAAGAAAGAGTTGTGTAATGATGACGTGTAATTTGTGAACTATTTCACAACTAACTTAAAGTAGTCAAATACGCTGCCAATGGTAAGTAATAATGACAATTAGTGCATTAAGTGAGTGTCTTAACAGTTAGATTGCCCTCATAAGTAATGAGCTTGCATTTTTCATCTCATATCACATACAACAACTGTATACACTGCCAATGGTGGATGGCTTAATAGTCATAAGTTCCCCCTTCATGTGCATGATAGCAATGAAATACGCTGCCAATGGTAGCTTAGTGCTATTAAGTTCCCCCTTTGTCACATAATAATAACAATTGTGTGCTGTTAAGTGATGGAACTTAATGCATAATCCTCCCCCTTTATGTGTGTGATAGAAATGAAATACGCTGCCAATGGTAATACCTTAATGTGTTTAAGTTCCCCCTTAAGCTAATCTTGTACTGAAATAGTGCTGTTCATGCTTTGTAATTTACTCATCCTCCCATTATGGGTCTTCATTTAATGTACCGTGGACATAATGTTGTTGAAGCTTGAAATGTCCATCTTCATGCCATTCTTTGTGCTCACCATGCTTTTCATTATTAACATACATTGTTGTTGATCTTAGTTGCCCATTATCATACCATTTCAGGCGTTCACCTTGTGCCTGGCCTTCAATATATGTGCACTGGTAGCCTAGTTGTCCGTTCATGTACCATTCCTTAAATTCTCCATGTAACTTGTCATTAACACACATGCATTTCATGTGGAGTTGTCCACCTTCATACCACCCTCTGAACTCGCCATTTTTTTCTCCATTTACATAAATAGCTTGAGAAGCCAATATTCCATTCTCGTACCACTCTTTGGATTCACCATGCTTAATACCTTCAACAAACACCTCAAACTCGCCTATTTGTCCATTTTCATAATATCTTGTACAATCACCATCTTTCAAGCCGTTCTTGAATATTGATTGAAAAACCAACTTTCCATTCTTGTACCATTCTTTCTGTTCACCATGCTTCTTATCATTCACATATGTTATCTTTAGTTCTAATTGCCCATTTTCATAATACTCACAGTGCTCACCATTTTGTTTACCATCAACATAGAATGTATGTATCTTGATTTGACCATTCGGATGCCATTGTTTGCCCTCTCCACTCTCTTTACCATCCTCAAAATTACATTGTGCATTGACTTGACCTCCTTCATACCAACTCTTATACATACCATGTCTCTCATCATCAACAAAATTTGTTTCAAACAAAAGTTGTCCATTCACGTGCCATTTTTTCTGTTTCCCATTTTTCTTACCTTCAAGCATCATCGTTTGACTCTGTAAACATCCATTTGGATACCAAAGTAACCAAAGACCTTTTTTTTCAAGTTTTTCATCAAAATGGGTGTTGATTGCAGCTTTTTTAGAGAGTGTATGGAACTTTATGAATATTTCTTTATTGAAAGTGCATAAATACCTTTGGATATCATTTGGTAGGTCTAGTAGATTACATACAGTAATACTAGGGCAATAATTCTTGCGACGAGACAATAACATCCGTCTTAATATTATTTAGGTATTTGCTCCACCCCTAGCTTCCGCTCCTTTAAATCCACCAACTAGCTAAATAACAACTTAACTGTATTATTAAGCCTCAAAACGCACTGTGCGTGACAAGCCATATTTCTTGTAATTTTTACTTTGGAACAGAAAAGCTTGTATTATATTTACCACGAAATTACTTAATTCTTGATTTGACAATGACGTTTCTCAATAAGAGCGTGACTTGTAATTTTACTTGTGAATAAAGGAAACTTGATGAAGTAAGTTTTATGTATCCAATTTACCAATGCTGTTTTCACGTGATTTGGCACACTCACGCGAATTCCTTGGATAAATGGAAAATCAATGCGTGTATGTCAATGATAAGGTGGGTGACAGCAAACGCTGGTGTGAGCATGGACAGCTATAGAACCTGCTCCAATGGATTGATGGTAGGTACTCAAGACTGTCAGGAATAAATACAATGACAAGCTTGTATCCAGTGATAAGTTGTGGACTATAAATGCACTTGCAATTCTGCGTAAGATAATAAAAGGGCAGTTGCTGTTATCACCATGTACAAATGCATCGTCCAACAAGAGAGTGATATCCAAACAGCAACGTTTTGTTTTTTTCAAAAAAGGACAATAACAATTTACTACAACATTGAGCTTATTTAATGAAATTGACTGTGTCCAACGTTTATTGAGTTAAAACAATTAAAGGTGTCTCAGTGACATCCAATTGAACACTCTTATGATTAAAACAAAGTATTAGGATACTTCAAGAGTGATAAATCTACAAGGCAACTAAAACATGAATGCCTTTTTTGTAATTGAGTTTTTTTTTGTTCCACCTTTCTAAATGACGTACTTTCCATTTACTGTTATTGGTGTTTCTTTACCATTTGGTTCTTGGTCAACAAGCTCCACCAAAGTAGCTTTTGTTACTGATGTATCAAATGAAAATGAATACTTTTCAACAACTAATGCCTTGCTTGTTGGACTCCACACCACATATGCTGTATTCCCATTGCCATCACTAAAATACATTCAAAAACACATACACTTGATGTTGAGCTTTTAAAGCCATCTAAGCAAAGAGAACAACATAAAAGTTGTCAAGAATTGTACTTACAAAATACCATGAAGGCTTTGGTTTCCTAAAAACAACTTAAAAATATAAAACACGTGCATCAAAATCCCACAAAAAAGCATCATATTCAGTACCATCCAGAGGCTTTCGTTGTTGTCAAACCTAATATACATTACTTAGAATACCCCCAAAATGTCCAAACAATGTTGTTATTTGAGGTAGGCTTGTAAGTATTTGTTTGAACAAGACAACTTTAAATTCAAAAAAACAAGAGTAACGTGCCTGAAGTCTGGAATTTTCCTCCACTGTAATCTGCAACATTTCTTAACATGAACTGATGCGCCCTATCAACACCAGCCGCGGCTAAAGCCAAAAAGCTTCTTATTATCCACTGACCTATAAAAGAGAAGATGTTAATACAATTGCGATCTTCTTATATAGCTGAACGATGGTCTCTTACTATCCACGTACCTTGTACTATCTCTCCTGAATTAGGGCCAATAGCTGGTGATTTTTGAGGAGAAGCTTGGTTAGTATCATAACCAAACTCTAAAGGTAGAGAAAGTACAGGTCAGCCAATGACGGTTCATTCATACTGAGGAACATACCTGAAAACCAAACTTCAACACCAGGTAGATAAATATCTCTCCATTGAACTATTGCTTGAACACGCTCTTTACGGCGGTCATCCTCAGGACTGCAAAAATATTATTACAAATCAAACATACTACGACAATACCTTATCCCAGTAGTTGCAGTACCACCCTAAAAGAAAAAGTTTGAGATACAAGAATGACTTTTTTTGCATACTTGTCCACCGACATCATTGGAGTAATGATGAAAGTTTATTGCTTCTGCAGGAAATTTACCGTCTTTTCTATTATATAAGCTCCAAATACGTAATGATTTGACCCAGTCCAAGTTGAGTTGAGCAATACCGCCCATAACAACCTAACATAAAACAAAAAGTTAGCAAAGATTCCGAGAAATTGAGCTCGCAATAAGATACATGTAACGTTTTCTCTCAGAGATTTTTACATGTCTTACCTTCATTGTTGGATCGGCGTTTTTAACACCAATTGTGTTACCCATAATTCCAGCATGACCATCATAATCTCAAAGAAAGAGTAGGTTAGTCAAAACAATACACTAAATCTTGATGGAAATAAATTACTATACCTGCTGATAACATTGCTGCGTATTCGTATGGAGAAAAGTAAGCTTCTCTACCTAACCACCATTTATCTTGCTCGTTCCAGAACTCAATATACTCCAATAAATCTATACAGTGTTACAAAGAGGTAAGAAAACAGTGAGATAAAGGTTTGTGAACATACCAGCGCCAGTTGTCTTGTTTTGATTATCACCAAGTTTCAAAAGTCCGACATCCACTCTAGTCCTTCCATATCTCGCTGCTAGCTGCCATGCATGATCACCATGTGGCGCATAACTCTACAGCCCAATTAGCTTAAATCTCTTTCACTTGAAGATGAGGTCATACAAGAGGATTCGTAGAAACCCCAGAGTATTCATCTGTTCAACTGTTAACGGTTTCCAATCTTCTTCATTCTAAACACTAACTTAACATCCTTCCTCAGCAAAGAAAGTACCGGTGCGTTTTTGTGGATATAAGGAGCAGTACGCATCATACCTTGGATACTCAATTAGTATGTTGGCCTCAAGTGGTTTTTTGTAAAGCGAAGGTGTTTGTAGTTACTAACATTGATGTACTTTTACACTAACGTTTTTGCAAGCACGGTAGAAAGTATCAAACCTAAAAGGTGGTCCTGCGTATCCATCTGGATCAAACTCATTCTTTGAGTGCGGATATCCAACATATCCAGGTTGTCCGTTACCTTCTGACCAACCCCACTACAAACAAAGTAAAAGAAAAGTTCATGCCATGAGATCTTCTAAAAAATCATGTTCTCACCGTTTGATACTCTCTGACGACTCCCACAGCAGCCAGTTTATTTGGATCGTCGTCATTGAATCCATTTGTACCAATAAAGTCTTTGAATAGAGGTAACTGACGAGGCTTAGGAGGTGGCGGAGGAGTAGGATTTCCTGTAGTTGTAGTGAGACAATTTTGTGTTCGTGACAAATCTTTTCGACTGGTTCACCGTATACTACTATTTCTAATATTTTTGGTGGTTCAATTAACCTCACTTTAATCCATTGTACAGGAGTAGATGTAGTAATATTGTTACTATCCCACTTGACATTCGTTAGCATGAACAAAGAAAAAGCAGAATAAAACAAGAATCTTTTAAAACTCACCTGATACGTGCCATGGACACTATCATTAAAAGTTTCAGCCCACTGAAACGGATGAACACCAACTGAAAATTCTATATTGTAGCTCCCTAATACACGTAAGCCTCCAACTCACCAAAAAGTAAGGAAAAAAAACAGCTTCGAAAACCAAACTCATACCATAACCGTGAAACGCCCATATAGAAGACAATCTGTACATCTGACCCAAATCAATAAGTGCAAACGCATTTGGGTAATACCTAAAGAATAATGAAACAGCAATTGTTGATAGTATCACCTCAGCAGCACCATGGCGCAAAATGTATCTTTCGTGTCGTTGTAAAACGTTCGTACCATTTTGTCCAACCAGGGAAATACTCTGTTTTGGGTTTGCCACCAGATCCATTTGCCGGATCACCAGCAATAACTTTTCGAAAGAAAAATAAATTTCAATGCACGTGCGCTTTGGTAAAACTGTTTTTTGGCGAACTATTTGTCAAACTTTCAAAGGGGCCTTTATTTGGACGTTCAAGGCGTCAGGATGTTAACCATACCTTGTTCATCTAATAAGTTTTGCGCTGGACCTAAGTTTCCCGCTTGTGGGAACGCTGCCCAGCCATCTATGACCTAACAATTCGTTAGAATTAATAACGAACAAAAAAAGTTGGTTAACGTTTTCTGGCCCCAATTTTATCTTATTCTGCGCAGCAAAACAAAAAGAAGTAAACCCCAGTATCAAAAGAAATACAACAACTTTTGAAGCCATTTCTGTAGACTGAAAATAAAGGTAAAAAAAACTTTCGAAGACTTTTTCTTGACTTTTTTGTATTTAAATTGAGTCTTATTCCAGTAGGCAGCTAAATCACAGTAATCTACTACTCGCAGTGCTTAGTTTCCAATACAGCAATAGCGTACTTACTAGGCCTTTCTGAGCCACACGCTCAGTAATTTGAACAAATGCTTTACATAATCTGTTTATTTTCTTTTTACAAATACTAAAGTCCTATGCTTTTGGTTCATCAGTAGCTGGGGCTTTCTCAGCTTCGACAGCAGGCTTTGCTTCTACAGGTGCTGAAACAGGAGCAACATCTTGTGCTGGTGCTTGAGCTGGTACAGCTGAGTCTGCATGTACCTGAGCAGGTGCTGCAACATCTGCAACAGGTGCTGCAGCTTTATCATCTTCACCAGTTGGTGCGCTCACTTGTGTGACAGGTGCAGCTTTATCAGCCTAAATTGAGTAAGCACAATCAGTACAGAGGAAAAAAATAAAAAACAACATGTAGACAGTTTTCCTCTACGTGTCTTAAACTTTAAATTATCTAATTTACCTCGTCTGCAGGTGCCATGTCATGAACCTCTTGAGGTGCAGGTGGTGTTACGTCAAATCCTGCGGTGGCTAATACGCAAATCAGTATTTAAGTTTTGTAGACGGTCAATTTCTTCATACCTTTGACTGTGTTGATACCCTCGCTCAGTTTGCTATAACCAATTGCACCAAGAGCACGAAGTGTATCAATTCCACTTTGTACTCCTGGTTGTGCTGCAACAGTAGCAGCTCCTGCATAAACAGCTTGTCTGGCACTCTCAGTTGTAGCACTATAGTGAAAATATAAGAAACAATTTATTTGAAAAAGCCCGCCAACATTCAACGAATGTACGAGTTACTTACTACGCGAGTAGCAGTGTGGTAAAAAGGAGGGTTTAACACGTACGCTACATTCTCAGATACTTTGTATCTCTGATCAAGTTCTTGAGCTGTGGATACAACGGCATTACCCAAAGTGGCAGCAGTTGCTGATACGCCAAGTTTTTCATCAACTTCAGCAGCCTTTGCTTTTATGGAATCTGCACCCTGTTGAAGGCGAGCAGAGATACTGTACTCCTCTAACAAAAAAAAATCAGAAATGAACAGTAAACAGCCAAGATATTTATACCATCAGTTTTTTTGGCTTTAGCGATGACGTCATTACCAAGCTTATACCCGGCAGCTATCAGTGACGCAATAACAGACGTCTTTGTCTGTGTACCGGAGTTAGAACTCAAAAGCCCAACAATAGCCCAAAAAAGCCAAAACAAAAAATTTTCTTTTTCTTGTTAAAATGTGCGTCAATGAGCTCTAATTTAATTCGCAATGGCGTACACGTTGATCAGCAGGAGCGTCGTAATTTTTTTGTTGAATGTCATCACCAATGACTTCAATTTTGACTGTTTTCTCAGTTTCGACTGGCGCTAAGGGCGTTTGTTTAGTTTGAGGTTTTTTAATGTGTTTTTTTTGTTTTCGGTACCTGCTGAAGCTTCACTGGATACAGTGATTGGACGATCAACTATCAACGCGTTTGTAAGTAATAGAGCTGTTTTAGAAGCTTCTTCAGTTTGAAAGGTCACAACAGCGCTTTGTAGTTCGTCGCCATT